>KZ870296.1:49987-61451 GCA_003456935.1 Machilis hrabei | reverse complement strand
CAAGGCGACACTAAACATATTTTGGCGAAACAAATTTGTATTTGGCGAATGGAGTGGCGAAAGAAAAGGAAAAGCCAGAGCAACCACTGAGTAAGGGATATAGGTAAACTGTGTGGCGAAATTCATTATTCTTTATCTGTCCCAGAACAAAAATTACGGCCCTTGTGCTATTTGTAATATGTGTGGCTCTCTGAAATATTGCCTCCAGTGCTATGGTTTCCAAACGAATATACTTGGCCACCTTCGGTATACGTATAGCTTCACTATAACTATGCAGTACTCGCATTAATGTATTTGAAAAGCATGGTGGAAAACCATCACAATCACAACTGAAGGTATAGTTTCAGCAAACAAAAGTAGCAAAGCCAGTGAGAAGTAGTTTGAATGTCCTACATAAAATAAATGGCATCGTTGTATTTCACCAGCGATGATTTCAGGGGCTATCATACAATCTGTGATTCAAACTCAAGCTGCTGAATTCCTCTATATGGTGAACCATTTGTTAAGACCACCAACAGAAATACAGTAGTAGAAATCAAAAGGTGTGGCTTTTCTAAGTAAAAGATATTTTACGTTACTAAGGCCTTGTCGTACTAATGCGAAATGCGAAAAGTTACCAATGAATATCCTTGACGATATAGACTATGAGATACGAGTTTAAAAATGCACGTCTCATTCATGAAACATGTACAAAATGTGTTATAAATAGATTACTCACATGCCACATTCGTCTCGGTCATGTTTCGTTTGCACTTTCCTGCTTGAAACATTTCGTTTATTCGGTAGCTTAATGTGCATGTCGTGTTCAGGTATTGAGCTCAAATCCTAGCAGTTCGTGTTTGTAACTGGGAGTGTATGTATGCGTGCATTGGAAGCACACATAGAGGCGTCATGGTGCAAAATTACAAGTTTTGAAAGTATTGGTTAGGCCCCCTCGTGTCACCTCAGGTCATGCTTTGACACGATATGTGGTAACGCAGGAATTCCAGTGTTACCATGTCCCGTGGCGTATAGTAACAAAAATAATAAAAATCAAAGCAATTTGTAATTGGAAATTGAGGGTGTGTTTGAGCCGATAACACTATAAATTTGGAATCTGAAATTAAGACACTGTGACAGTAGCTAGTAGCGTAGCAAATACAGGCGTTACCCAGTCACTTATCATAAGGGCCGATAAACTTGACGTGTTATATTCAGGAACAAAATGCTCTCTAGAAGCTCCTCTAGAATCTAAGACAACGCGTTTATTACAACATTAGCTTTTGGCATTCGGTATACTGCCTACAGGTAGTGTACCGAAGGCCGAAAGATACCTACATTTCAGTATACTGCCTGTAGGCCTACATCAGCAGTCATACCTACATATTTCTTGCATGTTGAATGGACAGCAGGGCACAGTCTTCAGTTTCAAGAAATCCAGAGTCCATTTATGCCAATACACGGATGTCTCATAACGTATACAATGACCGTGAGAGCCTGCAATAGTTATATTTTCATATAAAACCACGTGTGGTATTCCTATTAATTAATGTTGATCACTTCATTGACAGACAGGGAGTATCTAAAACGTGTTGCCAGCATTATGTATATGATCTGTTATGTAAAAGCATGGAAAAATCAATATGAACAAAGATCCGTTATGGACGTTTAGGCTGTTTTCTTTATACAAAACAAAACAAATTAATCCTTGTTTTAATAAATACATTCATAATAACTGGGGTGGCGTAGACTGTGAAACCATGACCACACCATTAATTGTGGTTCATGCATGATGGGGATTCACCACATTTCAGCCTTGTTGCTTGCAATTTTCTCAGTACCGTGTACCTTCATCGCTGGATAGGTCGAGGAAGGCCGCATGCACAACCTTCTTATTCTACCAACCTCAGTCCCTTGGGTGTTTTGTTGTGTCGACACCTGAAAACAGTCGTCCATGCCACCTTGATTACAAATGCAGAAGCTCTCCATGACTGTACTGTAAATGCTTACGAGATACTACGTATCAGTGTGGGTATTTTGAGCATGAGGAAAAGTGCTAAGTCATGTTTATTTGACTTTGAAGAAAATGCGTAATTTCCAACAAAATTACCAATAGAAGAAGAGGAACTCCTAATACAATGGTGAATTTTCAAATGTTCGCCATATTTTCTGAATATTAGCAAACACAGTTGAAATTCGGTTTACGTTGAAGCTAGGGACTAGTTTATAAATGTTCTAAAAAGGTCCATCTCTTACAGCATTTGAAAAGTAGACACGAGCTCCATATGCATAGATTTGATTTAATGTTATCTTTCAGTTGCAGTGCAAGAAAAGGGCGAATTGGAATAGTGGTTTCACTGAGGTTACCGTTGCACAGTAATTCGATCCAAAAATGGTGTAAATTATATTTTTTCATGTATTTCTTTTATCTGTCCTATTGTCATTAATTTTCTTGTAAGATTCCATTATACCTCTTGTGTGAACTTCCCTAAGACAGGAATAAGATTTTCACGTGGAAATAGCATTACCTGTATCATCTCCATCATCTAAGAATATGGTGGTAAGTGACCCAAGAGACGTCATGAGACGTAAAAAAGTCATTACCGTTATCTCCTAATACGTGAAAAATTTATTATAAAAATATCATGTTACAGTAATTGTTAAATATTCTTGTTTTTAAGTCTATTTTTGACAGCTCGGTTCTGAGTTGAAGCAAGCGTGAGTGGTAATTTTCGTGAAAAACGCATACAAAATTATATGAATAATATTCACTCCAGTGCTTTTCAGTTATGACAGATACAAATTATTTATGCTACTTTGCTATTTTGATTACATACATTAGGGTAAGACTACCTATGCCTGCCCATTAATGTTATTGTAATGTGTCAAAAGTAAATAACAAATATAGAAGGATACCAACATTTATTATAACTCAACAATGTATCAAACATCAGTGAACAGTAACGAAATGCTAGGCCTACTTGTCCAGCTACTAATTATTAGTCTTGCTTGCAGTCCAACATATTGCCTAAATGGGCCCCCTAACTGTCGTAAAAATTAAACCATGCCAAAAACTAATCTCTTAATCAAACTATTTACAGTCATCACTGACTGACAGACCGAAGAGTGATGTTTGCAACCCAAAAGGTGCTGATAGATGTCAAGATTACTGACCCCTTCAGCCCACAGTCATCACTGTAATGCATTTTTATATGCAGTCGCACTCTAGCACAACCACAATTGACCCAATCATTTAATAGCAACAGCTGAATCATAGCTCTCTTAGCTTTACATGGCACGGCTTACACAACCTGGACGTCTCATCTAGCTTTGGAGCACTTCACTTACATATAGGCTTGGCTTTTGTAGTATTTCCGTTCTGTTCTGTATGTTTCTCTTGTACAGTGAGCATGTCAAACCCGGTACACGGATGTCTTCGTTTTTATCCATCTCCGACCATTTATCAGATATGACAGTGGTGATGTTTCAGCAACTTTCGCGCTGAGACAAATCCGGAGAGGAAATAAGCATACAGTTTTCTTCTTCTATATCTTTCCTGCCTGTTTCTTTTGGCAGTACGTTGCTGTTTGACAGTGCTACTTCACACGTATGAGGACAGTGCGTCAAATTGCTGTTGTCATTCACTCTGTTTGCCTCTGTCTCCAAAGTCGAGGGTGTGAATGAAGTCATTTCCTTGGAAGACGCTATGGTCAATTTACAACGCTAGAATCAATTCTTAGTCAAGCAGGTGACTGATTTGAAATTAATTGTTGACCTCACTGAGAATATACTTAGCCGTGGGTCATATTCCTGGTTAAAACTGGAAAAAAGCTCACATGCAATGGTTACTCTCGGTGGATTGCATTAGCTGCAAGCGACATCAGTATTATCCCACACAGGATAACTTTTCAGTTCGTGCTGCGTCCTTTATATGGGTCGAATCTCCATTACAAACTAGAAGAACATTTTTATTTTTATACCATTATATTAATGAAAGATAGAAATTCCTCACTCTCACGGGGCTTGAACCCACAACCTATGGAACAATCTCCAACCCATGTTGGCGATATTCCGCGCCTCATACCATTTTTTTTAACTTTCTTGTTTCTGAGCCTAACCCTTGTTCTGTTTCATGTCGCTTTATTTCAAGTTTTGTTATCCTATGAACAACACACACATAGGCCTATAGGATATCACAAGCATCCATATCTTACGCGGGATTCGAATCCACAACCTCTTGGTCCAGAGCGCGCTATGCTAACCACTGGGCCAAGCAGGTTGGCTTTTGTGGAAATATGATTATCATATATGATATTATACTTCTTATCGACAGCTGATGGGTCATGTAACGAGGATGATCAATGCTTATTTTGTATACTTAAAATTTATGAGCTTGGTCTCTAAGCCTGTAGGTCTGTTCAAGTACAATATTTGTTATTAATTTAGAAGTTATAGCCGGTGTCGCACATATGAAATTAATATTTCGTTCTCATACCATTACATGGGCTCGAGCCCAGGATGGTGGTAGTTAAGGTCAGAATTTTTTGTGGCTCTGGACCAAGAAATTGTTTATTTCCTGTATGTGTGTTTTCCATAGAATAAAGGAAATCGAAACAACAATAAATTAATAAGAGAACAAGAAAGAGGCCTAGAAACAGTAAAAAAAAAAAAGTGGTCTAAGCCACGAAAAATTGCCAATATAGATTCTAGATTCGAGCCCCGTGAAGATAAGGAATTTTCACAGTAAAACTAAAGTTCTTTCATTTGAAGTAAAACTTTCTTACCAGAGTTAGGCTTTTGTTGAACTCCCGTTGGTATTCCATTTAATCCCGTCCAAATCCCCCTTCTTAATACCGCCATTCTTCAGGAGTTACCGTTACATGAGCCCATCATAGTATAATAGAAGCTAACCACTCTCAAACTGCTCGAGGTTGCTAGGTTTCGTTGTCTGTGTATATAGTTACAACCACTAAACCCCAGCATAAATTAATTCCTTTTTAGTGTAAGCAAACGGTACTTCTGGTGAAGTTTCCTCCAAAGCTCATGCCTAAAATTCAATATATTTAAATCAATCCTGCGTGTGGTTCACTTTGTGGACAGTCGGTACCTAAGGAGCCGTAATGCTTCTGGTACTAACATATTTCCACAAAGTTACCTGTACCTACCAGTACATATATTTACCTCAAAGTATTATGTTTTTCACTGAAGACGATACTAAAATAGCTGCAAAACTACATCGACCATGCTACAATCACATAAACACAACCAGCTATTAGTTCCCTGACTCACGATAAGTTCCTAGTAGCTCTGTGTTGGTGCCGTGGACACTGATCACTGGCTTACGGATTCCTAAAATGAAGAGGAAAATGCATTTGACGCAGACCACATTCCATTTCATGCTTAAGAACACAGACAGTTATCATATTAACCTATATGAACGATATGGTAAAATTATATCTTTTAAGGCTTCGACCGTGTAAGAATGTAAGTTGGTATCTCTGCCTTTTTTATTTCCTCGGAATTCTGAAAGTGATTTAGCCTCAGAGATTCTTTTCGAGAATGTTTTTTTCTTATTTCGCTATCCCTTTTTTGTGTCCTATGCCATTACATTTTCTGCACGGTAATGAGCAGATGTTCCTCTACAGTCGTACTGAAAATAATAGAAGTTGACCTACACGTTCCCCGTCTCCAAGTAACCTCAGCACAATGCTGGCAGATTTAGATGTAATCACATTAGCTTGCATACCAGCACTGAGGTTAAAGACGTGCGAGTGCTGCGAATTTCTTCAGTAGCATCTTTTCCCACTGTATCATATTTTTGTCCTAAAGGAGCTGCCCCCTATTTTTCCTGATTTCGTTCTTAAGGGAAGTGACCCCTAAACTTATTTTCTTCAATTATTGACTTAAAGTTGAGTGAGTGATCCTAAAAAAAGTCTTCAAATTTCATTTTTAAGGGGAGCCATACTAAACACTTTTTCTTCAAGTTTTCATTAACCTTCTATTAACTAATATGCCATTATTAACTGCATCTTTGTAGAGTAGTGTTTTGATTGTTCAGTTATTCCAGGAGATGTGAACCTGGAAATACTTAAACGTTTTGCGTGTGAAAACTAGAAATCATATCCCAATGTAAATGCATTGTTCGGGCAAATCTTTAGCTAGAACTTGAAAAACTTGTATCAGTTTTACTTTCAAAAATAAATTNTGTCATATTACTTGTCTAAGCATTTCCCAAATACAAAACAGTTTCTAAAAAAGAAAGAAAAGTTAAACAAGTTTAGAAAATGTCCGCAATACGTAAGCAACACGTAAAAATAGCATAACTTTATTTAACTGACACCAAGGCTGTTGTTTTCACCATTCCAGTAAAAGACACCTGAAACAAAAATAGTATGAAACCTTTTGTTTTGACCAGTCACACTTTTCAATAGTAAACAGATGTGGTTGTGCCTGATTAGGGCGAGAAAAAAGTGTGTTTTTGGCTTTAGCAAAATAACAGACATATGTATTTATATCCGTATTCGTGTTCACTTTGTACTCTTACATCTGCTAATACCTCAGCACTCAACCCTAACTTCATATTTTTCTCAAGATACTCACATTTACATAATTGTGCAGAACATCTCTTCGCAACAGTGTGCTGAGTAGGCTATCTCAATAAACCAAACCAGTGTTCACTTTCACACAATACACAACAATTCATTGTCAGTATAGTAGCTTTTGGGTATTAGTACAGCGTAACTGAAAGTACCAGCCTAATTTACACTTATCCTAATTGTGTACTTTCTTTATCAAATTTGAGAATCACATTAAATATTGAAGTATCCTCGTCCTGTTTGATAGGTTTTCCTTGAGGCAGAATGAAAGTTAAGTGTTGTTTGCTCAGGTATCCCAAGAGTGAGAAGGAATGTGTTTTGCACTAGATTTAACTTGAATTTGGAATCAATGACCTTTAACAAACATAACAAAGTGCAAAACATCATTATATAATAATACTAATATATACAGACCTTAATACTTGAGGAATAATAGAATAAAGTATATCTATAAGTTCTGGATTGAGAATCACTAAGTGAAAAAAAAAGACAGGTTAATGTGAAGAAGCTGACCATTATATTAATTACTTAAGATGAATATTGAGTTACTCATTTTAAATTCTGAAAAATTCCACCATTTTGAAAGAAAAAGTACAACGTGTTCGTAGCTCATCATTTTGACATCCACTGTCGCTAATTTCGGTGAAAATCGGCCAAGCGATGCCTTCGGTATTGCAGATTCAACGCAAAGATGCCTTTGTGAAAACTCAGTAATTGGAAGTAGCGTTGTATTAGGTAACATTCACGCAAAAATTGAATAAAAATCGATGAGGAGTTATGACATTAGACTCCACCAAACTGAAAAAAAAATGACACCATTGTGGAAATTAATGTCTGTTGTATATAGATCTAGCGAAACTCGCTACCATGCAAGAGAAAGTACAATAATAAAGCTAATAGACATACTCGAATCCACACGAAGTTGAACAAAAATCGGGCAAGGGATTTGTATGCTATTGTAAACCAAAAGAAAAGTCTTAATCTGGAAGAAATTGTACAAAATGGTAGGGATTCCCGAAATATTATACTCGTAGTAAGTCAATCTCATGGAGGTTGGTGAAAACCTGACGAATGGTTTAGACTCTAATATAGGGTCACAGACGACGAACGTGATCTAAAAACGCCAAGTGCTACGAAATATACAGTACATCAAAAAAGTATTGGCAATTCTAATTATTCTCATATTTGTCTACAAAAAATAAATTGAAGAAGATACAGTGCCATTTTTATATGATGTGTCAAGTGTTTGGAAAGTAGAGGTAAGTATCTGTACACTGACCAAAGAGTTGATGGAGTTAAACACAATAATAAAAAAAAATCGGCATCAAAAAAGTATTGGCAAATTCGCGATTCCATTCGTGAACCGTGAATATGAAGAACACCTTGAGATAGAACTTACATCGTCACTGAGTCTAGTGTTGTGCTGGAGGTGGGAAGGTTGTTGAACAATACTGTGACAAATTGGTACGAAAAACTGCAGAAATAGCGATTGCCACACGGAATCATATTGTTTGTTTACGAAACCGAGGTCTATCGTACCGTGCGATTGGAGAAGAACTTAACATTTCATTATTTAGTGTAAGAAGTGTAATAAACAAATATCTAGACATTCGGAGTGTGCTAAATCAACCAAGATGTGGTAGACCAAGGACGTCCACTGCTAGAGAGCAACGTGACATCATCCGTCAAGTCAAAAGGAACCCCAAGGCAAGTGCTCCAAAGTTGGCCAATGAAGTGGCAACAACTACTAACAAACCGTTTAGCACCCAAACACTAAGACATTTTCTGCACGAAGGTAAATATTTTGGTAGAGATGTGAGGAAAAAACACATATATTTCAGAATTCAATCGTAAGAAACGGTTGCAGTTTGCTAAACAATATATAAACAAACCAAAGGAATTTTTGGGACAAGGTAATTTTTAGTGACGAATCAAAATTTAATATATTTGGTTCAGATGGTCGTCAATATGTAACACTGCTTTTAATTCTGCAAATATCAATCCGACAGTTAAGCATAGTGGGGGCGGAGTTTTACTGTGGGGTTGTGTGTCATCGAATGGTGTAGGTATAATTTGTGTTTCATTGAAGGTATCATGAATGCTAAGAAGTATATTGACATTTAAAGACCAGCGCAGTGAAACCTGGATTGAGGGACACGTTTATTTTCCAACAGGATAACGATCCAAAACACACAGCGCATGTAACAAGGGAATTTTTGCTCTATAATGTACGTACACAACTTAAAACACCTCCCCAATCATCTGACCTCAATCCAGTTGAGAATTTGTGGCATTTACTGGGTGTAGAAATCCGCAAAAGAACTAAAAAGGTAATTCATTATCAGAGGAATGGCAGAAAATATCAAGAGAAACAACGGAGACTTTGGTTTCTTCTATGACGAGAAGACTGCAAGCTGTAATTAATGCAAAAGGTATGCACACAAAATATTAGTAACAAGGATAGAGTAAGAACATGTCTATTCTTCTTTTTTTTTGCCAATACTTTTTTTGATGTAGATTGTTCACTACGTCTTTGTTATTTTTGTTTTTTAGCCTAAGAAAATTGTTCACCTGTGTTTTACGTTTTCGTTACTTTGTTTATGATCTAATAAAATAGTTTTGCAATCACTTTAACAATTTTTCTCGCTGAAACGCAAAGAAAATCACAGTTGCCTATACTTTTTTGACCCACTGTATGCCACTTAGATATTTTAGTAGATCACCAACAATGCCAAATGAACATAAATGTATATCTGACCCTCTTTTTTATGTTTCCAAAGTTTAGTCACAATCAGGCAGCTCTTTCGAAGCTTATCGTCGATCAGACAAACCAAACTAACTTATGGTGGAATGTTATATTGATCGTCCAGCTGAACTATTAAATTAGCAGCCTTTTGAAAAAAAAATACATTAGGTAAACATATATATTTAAATGCCAGCCATCACTAAAATTCACCTGACTACTGAACATGCATTTTTTTAGTATTTACCTTAATAGCTTATTTATAAACTTAAAAACATGTTCTTATGTGTAACGTACGGTAATTCTTTGCTTCCTTGAACTGGAGCCGTCTGTTCCTCACAACATGTTTCATTCAATATACGTACTTATTACTATCTCATTCGTCTACGCTCTGATGATTTCGTCATCGAAAGATGACATCAGCATGTAATGATGCAATGACTTCATCATCTGTTATAATTTTAGAACTGTCTACTTCCTTCATGATCCCTCAAGTTATCACAGGAAGACTCGTAGGATAACAACCCTTTATACTCAGGGCCCGGGATTTGAACCCGGAATCTCCTAATCAGGAGGCGAGAACTCTACCACTAAACCAACTTGTCGATCTACGTTACCAACAAATGCAGAGTATTACACTAGTAATTAATATACATTATTAAAGTCTGATTGACGAAGGCTGTGTACAGATTAAGAAATGCAGTAACACTTTTAAATGTGGTTATCAGTGTTGTACTCTCAATTACTTCCAACACTGATAACAAATTAGTACAAAAGGGACCTCCGAGATGAAACCAAATCTTCAGTATAGCTCACGGTCAGTGAGATAACGATATATATACTTGATGACTGCTGTGTATTTGGTCAACCTCATAACGAAACAGTGATGTGCATATCCATGACTAATGGGCTTACGATGACATCTAGTTTTACGTCCCGTCCACTTATCTTGGGTCATTAAGGACGGTCATTTGTATATTATAATATTCATGATTATCATGCAGATCACATATAATAGAATACCCTCCTTATCTAGAGTCAGGTACATTTAAATACGTCAGACATGTACATTATATGGCAAGGTTTATAATTGTTANGGTAGCCGGTAATGAATTACACAGTGACGGTATAAGCAAATTAGTCAAAGGTTTATACATCTGCATGTATACAAACCCATTACAGATTATGGTAGTTAAACATACTCTAAAATGATAACAGGATGCCATTTTGTTTCAAGATGGTATCCAGCGTTTACAAACGCACTTAATATGATTTTGACCACCTCTAATTTTTAATCATTCATATTGTGTCTTGTATGGGTGAAGTTATGAATTTAGCAGAACGTACAACAATTGCATATAGGCCTAGGCCTACCCTTATATAAGTAGGAATTACCAATGCACTAAAACTCAAGCTTTTAATATGAATAGCATTATCTGTGGATGTGTTTTTACATATTCTGTTAGATCGTACTTTTAAGATTGGAATCACTGTGCGTTCACTTTATCGTCTCACCCTCTGGGCAGGGTGGAGATTTCTCGTGTTCACGACCACAGGAAACCTTCGCATGTAACACATATTGCATTTGCGGGACAGCGAAAGTAAAGAACTCGTGTTCAAAGGTTCTTTCCTATTTGATGAAGCCTTATTGCTGAGAAAGAAGAAAAACAAGTTTGTATAGTGCTCAGTTGGTTTTTTTTTCGTTGTTGCTGCTATGTGATTTGCCCCACGTGGGTGAATATCGGCAACGGTTCTGTGCGGTATACATTCCTTACTCGATGTCCAAGGGATTTATCATTCAAATCACACTGAGATATAGATGTCTTAAGTTTCAAGAATAGTACAGAAAATGTGAACCTTAATTATGTAGATTAACCATGCGTGGTTGGGTTCTCTGACTTGGATGTTTATGTAGTAGCTGTTCTAGTAGAATATACGAGGCGTGTACGGNAAGTAAGTACCGTTTCGTTCTACCGCCACCGCAGCAGTAGTGTCGCAGTTCAGCGCTTGCGCACACGTGTCTCTGGTTGATTGTCTGTCCACTGACGCTATTACAGCCGGATTGTGTTGTGTTTACATGTGTTAGTGAGCGTTCAAAATGTTTAAGACGATTGCCGATCCCGCCGACTTTGAAGTGCGTTCTGTA
>KZ870293.1:57341-70381 GCA_003456935.1 Machilis hrabei | reverse complement strand
AATTTGCACGATTCTTGGCAGAAAATACTACATAACTGCTTACGTAAGTACTATGGGATAAAATGTAGTTAGGGTCTAGCTCCGTAGTAAGCTATTGTGATCTAAAAGATGATAATTATTCAGTGTAGTAGATATATGGTTTATGTATGTTTTTCTGTATATTCTATGTATTGCTGTGTTATTTAGGTATTATGTGTGTTAGTGCCTGCTTATATGTTCGTGCAGTTTTCAGTAGACAATCGGCCTTAANNTGCTGGTATATGTTCTAGAAAATAAATAATTCTATGTTGGTATATTAATGTGCTTGTGAATGTAATTACTAATAAACGTGTTTCGTATGTCCATATGTANATGACTAATTAGCCTCAATTGTAGACGTATTCTCATGTCAATGTATAATCGATCATACAGAATAAAGCATTATTATTATGCTTTTTTAAACATATCTCTGGGCTCTTTTCTCAAGCTAGGCCATGATTTGTATTGGCTAATATAGATTCTTCTCAGTTCTTGGTGCTGATTACAAAGTTTTATTGTATGAATGTGTTTTTGTTTGTTTTTCAGCCCCAGACTAGTCCAAAGCATATTTAATAATAATTGCATCGTCTAAAAGCCATTTCTTTATTTTATTATTTTTCTCTCATGCAAATTTCGATTAATTGTTCCTGGAATTGTTCAACAAATTTTCTTTGAGTAAATTTTTCCATGGAAAATGCTGTGGTGGTTTACAAGGTGTGTCTAAAAAGTTCGGTGAATGGTCCGCTATCTCGATGGCAACACGGGCCAGGAGCGTGCACATGCAAACGGCTATCCAGAGACACGTCGAGAAGNGCCACCCAGCGTCGTAAACCCGCTGCGGGCAGTCGAACGTGGTCAGTGTGAGAGGTAGTGTCACAGTGCAATGGAGCAATGAGTGAACATCAAGTTTTGCTACAAATTGGAGAAAACGGCGACGGAGATGCATAAAATGTTGTTGCAAGTATATGGGACGCAAGCAGTGAACAGGAAATGTGTTTAAGGCTGGTTCAAACACTTTCATAACAGGAAAGAAACGACTGAGGATGAGCCACGTTCGGGTCGGCCGTCGACAAGCAGAACCCCAGAAATGATCGAGCGAGTGCAACAAATGCTAGCACGAGATTGGCGACTGACTCTACTATTGATGGNGGAGAAATTGGGCATTAGCAAAAACGTGTGACAGCTTTTGGTTCTGTGGATTCCTAAAGAGGCCTTTGCTGACAGTTTCCAGAAGCTTTATGAACATGTGTTGTGGCGATTATTTTGAAGGCCAATAAAGGTAATTTTTGTATCTTCTGTTTTGTTTATTTTCCGATACCATTTACCAAACATTTTAGACACACCACGTATAATAACAACCTATATCAAAATACAAAATGCATTCGTAACTAAAGACTACCTCGCGTGAAGTTTCCAAGTGATAAAAGAGCACTGATCAGAATGTGGACATTTCAATTGTTTTTGCTGCTAATCCTCCGTTAGGTAATTTCAGAAAGGGTTTGTGAATCCACTGAGATTGACAATTCTGACTTTATAATTACATAACCATTCCATGCAAACATGATCCAACTCTGTGATACTTGGTTGAGTAACACTGATTATTACACTCCAGCTAACCATTTCGNTCTTCAAGACGTACCTGCTAGATATCCATGACCACCACATGCCTCTCGACATTCTTGTATAATATCCCTGGCCAGCCATGTTGCAACAGGTTTTCCAGCAGATGACAAGGCATGAATCTCAGATCCCCAAAGGCCCTAAAATAAAATGCACAACAATGAATAGCAAACCTTGACTGGAATTAGAAAGCAATACTTAATNCAAGCCTAGTTTTACTAAAATTGTATCTAGCTTGAGTCAAGCTTCTTAAACCAGAGTCAAATTCTAGCCTAACCAAACATTATAAGTTGTGCATGGAGAATCGGAGACTCTTTCGTCAAATNTGTAGAACTAGTCGGGCTATTACTTGCCGACGGTAGTGGAAACGGTGTAAGATTTCCACTACCGACGGCGAGTAATAGCCCGACTAGTTCTACATATTTGATTATAAGTCGTATTTAACTTGTGCTTAAACAAACTTTACACACTGTAGTTGAACTATCAAACTGAATAAGATTCAAATGCCCTAAACTTTAATGTTAAAAGACGCCAAACAAAATATTATATAATGGACTTAATTAATAAAATTGACCACAGCTCTGTGTTTGAAGCACCTTATTAAATACTGAAAATTAATCATTCCTCCACGTCATCAAACACACACAAAAAAAAACCTGCAATTTTAGACAAAACTTTAGAAAGTAGAGANAAATGAACTGATATTGGGCTGGATTAAAGACTATGAAAAAGTTTGAATTTGAATCCTAATATCCAATTTTTACACACTTTGAAAGTACAAAGCACTCACCAATTGTTCCCGGTCTTGTCCACCCCAGAGTGCCATTTGAAAATCTGCATATTTGAGACCAAAATGGTCACCAAAACTCTTCACAGCATAAACGGCAGCGATACAAGGGAACAACCTCCATTGCTAGAAAGAGTAATACAAATAAGAGCATTATTGTAACTAGAATTGGGAAGGTTTGAAGAGTTTATTTCAAAGTTCAAAAGAATTAAGAGTTCCATATATAGCTAAACTTTATCTACCTGAGTCTGGTATTCAAGTACTGGCATTTCGGGTTTTCCAGGAGGTCCAAACTGTCGTCGCACGGCCGAATAACGTACTGCTACGGGTATAGCATTAGACATGAACGCAACACCCATATTAATAATAGCTATGCGACCAGACGAAAGACTACCCAATGATGCTCCTAAAAAAATGGAAATATAATTTCAACTGAGGGCTTCAATATAAACACTGCCCAGTCGTGTCTAGAAGCAACAACTCACCGAACCGTTTTGTGGCATCTTTGAACGGGCTTTTGTACCTTCCATCAATCAAAACATCCCCAGTACGATTGAGCAGATTTTCTCGTGGAATGTGGTACTTTTCAAACATCACAAACCTAGTGACAAAATCAAAAGAAAATCATTAATTTAATCAACAGTATTAGCACAATACATCTCCTTGGATACTACTTACCCATTATCAACACCATTCAGTCCTAATTTCTGTCCCATATCTCCCACAAGCACACCAGGAAGAGCCATTAAAGTCTTTGTATCTCTAATGGGAACTATAAATGCATGTATACCATGACACTTTCCATCGGGGGTTTCAAGCTGTGCAAATACTGTGGCATGGGTTGCTGTTTGACCTAAAAAGAAAATTTACATTTAAGCAAGTCTTGCTGTTCGACAAAAATATGTAGGGCAGTTAATTTTTAAATAATATGTTAAATTCAAATTTTTAAATAAGATATAATTTACTGATCTTGGTTCAATTATAAATACACAATCTGCCTAGTTTTGTTTTTTTGGAACTAACAATAGAACTATGGGGTGTTATACTCCAGTGTAATTATAGTTTCTTAGCTTAGTAAAGTGGTGTGGTATTGCAGTTACGGGATACTTGTCTGACCATTTCATTGTAGACAGTACCAAAAATGGCAATGATTCACTTGGTTGTATTTAAATCTAGCAGCTAGTTTCAAAACTCAGTCTTGACAATTATTTGTTGTTTCTATTTTTGTCTGCAAAACCAGTTTTGGAAGATTATGTGTAAACAAGAAACAGAAACAGCNAATTCCAACAACAACAAAAATAATAATAAACAAGTCTTTTGTCTTTAAAAATGATTTACACATAAAAACACTGTCTTTATTGACATCTTCTTAAACATTATTAAAACACTGTAAAAGGTGCACTGTCCAACACTAACAGTGGAAATATTTGGCCCTGTTTTCCCAACTGCCGCCATAGCTCTGCACCCTTTAATTTTGTAAATATCGGTGCGAGTTAAAACTGCTAGTTTCATTTTCTACAAAGAAAAGTAGAGGTTACCACACATTTAAGAGAAATTCGTAGATAATCATGCTGCTTAGTGGATCCTGGGCCACTTTAATTCCCAGTCCCCAGAGACCGTTTATGTAGCAAGGCATCACTCTATCTCTCACAGAAACTCGGCAGTGTTGATATTTGTTGTGTTCACCAGTTATTTATAGTTTGGCAGCTGNACAACNTAAAAGCATTTCCANGTTGCCAAATTTCCACGGAGGACTTGTGCACCTGTTGACATGTATAGGTAACTAAAAGACTGGTAATCTGAATTTAATTACGTTGTAATAATTTATTTTGTATCAATGAGANGAAACATAACTGGCCTTTTTGTCATATCTGACCTCTCAAAACTCTCACCAACAATTGGTATGGCCCCAAAAAACTATTAAAAGAGAAGTATATTTATATCACATTATTTACTTCANTACTAATTTGCAGATAATTATTTGACTTCTAAAAGTAATTAGTAACTAAAATAAATCATTTGTGAGCCAGATTTTAATTTTCTTACTCATATACTGCATAAGTATAAAACCAACAAAAGAAAAGTCACATTGTCACTGATTCAGAAATTGCTCAAACTCTTTTCAGTACAAAAAAGAGAAATAAATAAAGCCGAAGAAAATTGTAACTCAATAATTATTTTTAACTACTCTGACACAGAATGTTTACAAAGAAACAACTAACATAAGTACAAGTAATGGCCACTTATTCCCACAAGAGCATACCCCTTCAATACTCCAAGGGATAACCCTTCAATACTCCAAGGGATAAGGTGGTAACAAACATATTTGTAGTGTATTACTTGTATTGTTGTGAAATAAGAATTCTTTCTAATACGAGTGCTGCGTATGCTAAGCGCTTTGAAGCGGTCTTTCTACGTTTACACCAAAATGGACAAACAATTTCTTTTGCATCAGCACCTAAATATATGAGTACATCAAAAGAGTTTGTGAAGAAGTGGGTGAAACGTTATGAAGAGTCGATGATCTGCCAAATCGAGGCTCAAAATGCACCACTGAAACTAAGGAAGACAAACATTAAACTTTATACAAAAATCCAATATTAATTTTGCATTTACNAGGTGTGGCAGAAAAGTAATGAGACTGGCAACACTGTGCACGAACCGACAATGCTGCTGCCTCCCCCTTCACAAGGCAGTTAGGTTAACCCCTGCTGTAAACTCAGTATAAGTTTGAACTTGCTACAGTTGCTATGCGATTGTTGAGATGTATTACGAAAATGGACCGGCAAAATTTTTAGCAACGTTGTGCCATCAAATTTTGTGTAAAACTTGGCGAATCCGCTACTGTGACTTATGAAAAGTTACAAAGGGCTTATGGAGAACATTCCCTATCCAGGGCACAAGTGTTCAGGTGGCACAAGACCTTTTTACAGGGCCTAGAAGAAGTGGAAGACAAACCTCGAGCTGGAAGACCTTCAACCTCAAAAATGGACGACAATGTGGAAAGAGTGAGGACTCTTGTGATGTCAGACCGTCNATTGACGTTGAGAATGAACAGTAGTGAGTTACTCATAAATTTCAACCGGTTTACCATCCATCAGATTTTAACACAGAATTTGGCCATGAGAAAAACGTGCAGAAAAAAGCATTCCTGTGGTTACCCAGTCCCCCTATTCNCCAAATCTCAGTCGCTGTGACTTCTTTTTATTCCCCCGGCTCAAAAAGAACTTGAAAGGGCGCCATTTTGGTACTTTGGATAATATCCAGAAGAGCGTAACCGACAAGCTGGAAGGCATTCCAGCAGAAGCCTTCCAACACTGCTACAAAAAATGGAAACAANGCCTCCGTCNGTGTGTAGCTGCCCAAGGGAACTATTTTGAAGGGGATAACCTTGATTTGTAAAAAGAAAATCAGTTTCATTACTTTTCTGCCACACCTCGTATAAGGGATAGTCTTNTTTGGCCCNAAAAAAATTCAAATGTAAGCATTATGTCAATAAAATGTCATTAAATCAGAGGTGGCCAAATGGCAGCCCAAGCCTGCAATGAGGCTAATAAAATTAAAACATTTCTTATTATTAGGTTTGGCCACAGTCTTCCTGTAAAAAGGTTTAGTNTACTGTACAGTTTTAGACACACAATCTAAAATTACATTACACAGATTACTCCATTTATGTGAATTTACTCTACACGTGTGTATTACTAAAGTAATGGGAGAGGAACACGTTAAAAGAGACTGCCCGTGCGCACCCAGCATTGCGCAACAGTCAAGTACACTTGCTCTGCTTCTACTAGTGCCTAGTGGTCAGTTTTACAGTGACAAATAAAGTGATTGATTTGTTGTCTTCACTGTTCAGTAAATTTAAACTCTGTGAACAATGAGGGGAAAAAATTAAGATCTGCAACAAAAACTGGTAATTTCAGGATAAGTGGGAAAATGAGTTTCTGTTTATAAACAATAATTACACCAAACTACAGTGTCTTGTGTGTTTACATGTACTGTAAGAAAGGAATATAACCGCAACCACTATATCCCACATCATGCTACTAAATATCAAGAATATGTTGGGCAAGAACTTGTCTGATTTTAANAGAAAGGCGAGTGTTGAGAAATATATTTGTTCTAAATCAACATCAATGCAAAAAANAGTTCACCCTTGGCATCGTTTTGTTGTAAGTGAAGAGATTGTAAAAGCAAAAAAAATCGTTATCTGATGGCAAATTTGCAAAACACTGTTGTGCATTCCTGTACAAAAAATTGGTGACGAATTAAAAAAAAACGTGTTTATTATTTGAGTGTATATTCTTAAATATTGGCTTAAATAGAAGTTGGCCACCCCTGATTTAGATCAATACAGTATTGCTTGGAAGTCCAATGCAAAAACAACTTCTTTCAATAAAACATAAATGTGCTCGCGAAAATATCAACCGTGANTGAAGTGATTTGATTTTACTGACAACTCTTCTTTTTGGGACTTGGGCTTCTGTACGATGAACTTGGTCTATTTGTGGTAAACTGTTGCTCCAGAACACAGTCAAACACCCCATAAAAGTGCATGTTTGGGGATGCATTAATGTGGGTGGTTTCAGCACGGAAATATCTGACGTGAATCCTATTAAAAATGTATAGGGAATAATGAAGCAAATTAAAAGGTCGAAAGAAAACAAATATACAATATAAAGCAATGTCAATACAAATTTGAAAAATCCACAGGCTATTTTCTGTCTCGTACACTGAAAAATTAATTAACAGCATGTCTAAACATTGCCAGGTCATAATTGGCAACAATAGGGATTTGACCTCTTGTTAAGGTAAAAGCATAATACTTCTTGAGATTTTGATTCAAACTAAATAAACATTTATATGACAAATTAATTATTTCAGAGATATCAAGGGTACACTCGTGCGACACTGTAGTTGTACAAAACGCACACTATGGCAACAAAGTGGTATGCCTCATTCTCTTCACATACCAAGGTTTCCCACCCAGCACTTAGCAGCCTCAAAGTCCGGTGTGTGAAGGATGAAATCCTGTGTGGCAGGACTGTAACGTGCCACTGTCCTCAGACCTTTTGCGTTTGTTCCATGAGCAATTTCTGTCAGTGCAAAGCAGCCTGTCATCTGTCACAAGTAAAGAACATTTAAAAATACACACCACAAATATGCAACTAGTACCTGGTTTTCTTAGTATTTCTAAACCTACGTTAACACTACAAATTCTTAAGCCTAGAACCGAAATTAACAGATTGGTGCCAAACTAAATAAATAAGCATGTGTATGAGTAAAAGCTGTATCTACTACCCTCTCCAGCACTCTTATTCATTCATATTGTTCAGTTAATGATGGCTGTGTGTTGGTATGGGTGAGGGAAGAGTACAAAATAATGGCTTCCATGCTTGAAAATAAGTTTTTTTTTATGTTAAGAAAAAAGTAACTGTTTGTGAAATTTTGTTTTGAAGGTTTAAAGAATGAGCATTTAGGGAACACGGATGAGAATTCAAGAGTATGGAAACTCGAGGAAAATACATAGAACTGGAGTAGGCCATTCTGTAGGTAAAAAGCTAGAAACTTTGCCTAGTAATACTAACATGGATAGCAACAGGACAAACCAAAGATGCTAGCTTGGTAGAAAAGTGACCATAAAAATAACGGTAAAACAGACAAATGTCGGGGACTACAGAACTAGTGAGGGATGGGTAATTGGTCAAACTAAAAGCTAGCCTTTGTACCAAGTCGAGAAGATTGAGATGGATTTGGGGGGGGGGGGGGGGGACCACTTCATTTGTGTGAACAGAATTCCACAATTGGATGAAAATAAAGAGTTAAAAGTTGTTCTGCAGTAAAGTAATTCCTGAAATGGAAAATAAATCCTAACTTTCTGGAAGCAGCCTTAAATGGGAATACACGTGCATGTGNACAGTAACTCCGTGAAAGAACCAGATTTTGTTCATTTTGGCTAGTACCCAGTAGGGAAGCTCATTATTATGTCCAAGAATATTCTAACTTTGGCAACACATTAGCAGTAACAGTAGCTATCAGAAAAAACACTTATCTACTGAACTCAAACCTCGTACAATTAAAAACATCCAACTNACATAACTTACAGAACTGAGTGCATCATTTATCACGTTTCTTTACTGAAAATAATCTGAATCTATAAATCACATACACATACGTAACGATACTAGACCTAATAGGTCCAAATTGTAATTTGAATCTCCAAAAATGTAATATAACCATACCACCCACAGTTGAATCTGTTTGTCTGAAGGCTTGTTTGGGGCCCAGACCACATATAACAGTCACAGAATTTCCTGTGTGAACTTAGCTTATGCTTCTTAATAAAAATATAAAAATTTGCAAAAAGCATTTGGGGACTAAATAATGAGGTTCATTAACATTGACCACATATTAAATTATAAAAAGAAGAAACAGTTAAATGTTATAAAGGGTAAGAAAATAAGTAACAGCAATTTTGTATATTACATTTTGTGTCTCATTTTTTAAAGGTCAACAAACATTTAGCTGTCAATATGTTGTGAGAAACAGTAATCATTAGATAGCAAACATGAGCTTCAAATTAAAAGATAAGAAAGGCAGCAAGGGTCAATCTAGATTCCCAAATGGAAAAATTACAACTTTTGCAGATGTGTATCAATAACACTTCTTCTTATCTGCAGCTCTCAGACGTTTTTCTCATACAACACTCCAGATAATAATCAAAACATCTCAACGCCACTCCTGTATTCAGCACAAAACCATAAATCTTATCTCTTTATGATTAAAAGACATACGGAGATACAAAACTGTACACACTTTTATTGTTGTTATCTCTAACAGTATCATGAACTCAAACTTCAAAATGATAAACAATTATCCACCTTTGCAAAAGGACGGGATTTCCCAAAGTATTACGTAAAGGCTGTTAGGTTATTTTAGACATCACTTTCTTCGTTATACAGCTCGTAAAATGTACATGTGAATCAGTTTTTAATAATATTTCCAAAAGGAACAAGTTGATCAACGTATGTAAGATGTACCTCAATCAATGTCACAAAGTAACTTTATTCCATTATATTTTATGTAAATTAGTTCAGCCAAGTCTCTACATGATCATATGAAAATACTGGGCAACAGAATTCTATTTTGTTTTAAACCTATGCATTGTCGTCTCAGAGTAATACATTTATTTTTATAAGTAAAAACAAAACACACACACAGAAAACTTAGAAGGTTCTAGGCGACTGTCATGCATACCTCTCCATTGGCGATGCCTTCTATAAAGTTCATGTGACGAGATGTACCCATCCCACGCACTGTGTTCAGGAAAAACAGCCTGTTGAGGCTGTGTTTTGTCATAAGTGATGCCTCATACTGAGTCAAAGCCACAGGAAATGCAAAGGCCTGAAACACACATAATTAAGTATAGTAACTTCTAATTACATAGGATGTTCCAAATACAACAGGTCATCTTTGCCAAACCTAATACCCTTGTCAAATATATATAGAATTAAAGGTATTAAGGTCTGTATAAACCATGCTGCAACAGGCAAGTCAGGAGGAATGATGAGGGAGTAACAAAATTATTTTAATGGACAAATTTTCCAAACATTAATATTTTGAAATGACCTGCTCAAGCAAACAAAAATAGTGAAAGGAATATTAAGACACTTCTTCATAGATTAGGCAGCTGTGATTATACAGTAGGAAATTTCCTATGTTTATTATTCTGCCTGCAAAGAGATATTGCACCTTGCAACACTCAATAGCTTTTTAATTAAATCTAACAATCCAGTTCTTAATTTTGACATTTTTGCTCAGTTGACCCCTGAACTGTTATGTCAATTGCTAGTACAGTATTACTGGACTTGTGTAAAACTAGCTGTATATAGCACAGTGCAAAATTGCTTGAAGGTGCACATTATCAAACTGCGGAAAAAAATTCCCTTGTAGAATTACAGCCACCATACTCTACTGAGAAAAACCTTTTCAGCAGTCATTTTAACCAGACACGAGATATTTTAAAATAAAATTCAGCATTATTTTTCTTCTGAGAAAGTCATTTCAAAACGCTAGCATTCAACCTGTTTCTCNGCTTTCAATATTTTTAACTTGTTGCATCTTGTTTGCCTAGAGGCGCCTTTGCATTTTTTATTACCCTTGAACAAACTACAAGGGTTGTTCGGAAAGTCGAGTCACGTAGTCACCCCCGGAATTGAGTCGCTTGACAAAGTTCTACAAGGCCAGGAAGATTTACAGGTGAAGAAACAAATGGCAGTTACTGGGGCTATGATAAGTAGCTACCTCAGTTTCAGGGGGTGATTATGTAGAAACAAATAAACTAATGTAATAGTTAAGTTTGGGTGACGAGTCATTACTTTTTTGTGTTGGCTGACCTGCCCTGTCTTTCTCTGTGACAAGTATATAATGTTTGGCAAATGTGACCTCTTATTTTTGGGACACCCTTTATACATCCACTACATGTGACTTACCGATTACTTGAAAAATGAAAAAAAAAGTCTTACCACACACCAGCTGTTTTTGTCGCATTAATATTTCGCCGAGCTATTCACCTCGAGCATCATCAGAATGTCACTGTCAAGCACACGTCGTCAGCAAGGAAGCCAACTTTAAAAAAATGTGACAGTCCTTCAAAGATGGCTTCCTTGCTGACGATGTGTGCTGGACAGTGACATTCTGATGAAGCTCGAGGTGAATAGCTCGACGAAATATTAATGCGACAAAAATAGCTGGTGTAATCACCTGTTCCCGACAAAACTTAAAATTGTGACTTACCTTTCCAAAATGTGAAAGCATTTCGTCTTCTGGTAAGAAGTTATAGTCATTCACTTTAAACATTCGCTTCATTGTGAGTTCACGAAACTGCTGTCTCGTAAGTGAGTCATGTGAACGTGCAAATAAGGGATCCTTCTCTAAAGTTCGCCATATCTTGTGCTGTACAAAATATACAAAAGGAATCCATAAACTCTTATTCTATAATGGTCTACAACTGCACTCTACATATTTTTAACTTGAATACATGTTCAAAGCTTTTTTCCCCCTTCTCGAACACTACTGTTTTTGCCCCATTTAACAGGTTACAGGATTGTGTTCAGTCTGCAGATTACAGATGTGTTCACACAATTAATACATTAAAACCATTTTGGTTCTGAAGTGATCCACAGAGGTTAGTGCCCAAATACCCTGTATCTTCAAGTATTCACAGAAGTAAATGTAACATCTTCAATAGCACTTCCTTAGTTGTAAGGAGAAGTAATTCTGATTTTTAAATTCTGGATTCATTTATTGCAGTCCTTCTTCATTTGTCTTTCTATATAAGACAATACAATGTCCATCAGAAATACGCAAAAGATAATGAGCAAAGAAAGAGCATCCACGTGATNCCATGATCAAGACTTCCCACCCAACTCCTCCCTACCTACCATGTTTGTGAGCTCAATGCAAATATTATCTGAATTTATAAACAACAGTTCCTAAAAATGTATTGAATCCGATGAAACAGTTAAGATTCAATTGATACACCATGCACTGCTACCACCTCAGAGNCATTGCTTTTTTTTTAACTAATGTTTTGTTTTTGATTTACAGTTCATGGTTACTCATTGTGTGAAAAAATTAACAAATAAATGACGAGTCCACTGCACTAAAAAACACATAAACCATTGTTAATCGCCTCACTGATGAAGTTTGCCACCTTGATAAACACTTCTCTCTTGGACAACTAGGATACAGTTTTCACTATACGTTGGATGTACACAAACCGTTATTTTAAACAGATGATTTTGTACACAGGCTTGGCAACAGTAACTGTTCAAATCTGAAATCAAGAAGAGCTTCCTAGAGTCTATAGACAGCCTGAGGCAAGANGTCCTCAACTTCAGTGTGACTTTATAAAAAAAATAAAAGTGCATTAATTTTGGTCAAACTATGGCATTCAAAAATGGAGGTATTACTTTCAATCATTTTCAAAAATGAGTTCTTAAGCATATCTAAATCTGACAATGATATATGACATAGCTTCTAATGAACTCTGCTGTTAAATTGTACTGCAGTTCTAACAAAACATGGAGCATATCAATTTCAACACACCTACAATCCAGCTTCATTAAAATAGAAGTGTGCAAACCTTTTTTTTTCTGTGTCATTTTCCGTACTTAAACAAATTAACAATTCNAGTGACATTAATTCCTATCAAAATGCAACCTTTAGTATTTTCTCAAGACAGGTGAGCCAAGGTTGTTGAATGAATTTCTACTCCCCTAGCATTTCACTGTGGTTGTTTTTAATAACTAAGTTCAATCATTCACCTTTCACACCCAAGATCAACACCTATGCATTATGGATACACAACGAAAAAATGACATACTAATAAAGATTTGCTATGTGTTTAGTACATTAAAGTCTGTATATTAAGTCTATAAAATGAATCACTCTGAACACAAAACAATAAAAGTAACTGCAAATGTCAATCCAATCATTGTTGTTAAATGACATGTAATGAAAGCACTTGTATCTTGTAACTAGTAAATTTCAAATTTGATTGCATAAAGCAGTAAGAAAGTACAAGTTACAAGCAAATTTACTAATATTAATA
>KZ870290.1:27119-37404 GCA_003456935.1 Machilis hrabei | reverse complement strand
TGCGGGCACTTGGGCCCTGGTAAAAGACTGGCGCTCCAATTTGCCTTCGCAAAATAGACGTGAAGTAGTAGTATTACGATAGAAAAGGCCGGAAAAGCCAAGTCCAAAGTAATGTTAAAACTTGTGTCTGGGACATCGAAGAATGTAAGTTGTAAGTATCATATGACCTAGTGAGTAAGAACAAACATGAGTTAATCATTTACCCTTGCTAATGTTGGCAGTCTCTGCGCCAAGCAGACTGGTCTCTAAAGTACGGAGCAAATTGTGCTAGCTCCCATAACTCTTAATGTACAGAGCATAGAGTACTAAATCGTATAACTCTTCATGCATGGAGCATAGAGTACTAAATTGCATAACTCCTTATGTACGGAGCATAGAGTATTAAATTGCATAACTCTTAATATACGGACCACTAATTGATTGTACCTATTGCGCATATAATCTGTAAATATAGAGACGTTGTGCAGCAGACCACTACTCAGTTGTAACTACGGTACATGTCATCATTAGATAAAGAGACGTTGTGCCCATACCACTAATCGATTGTAACTATGACACATATAATCTTTAGATACAGAGACGTTGTGCAACATGCCATTAAACGACAGTACCTGGAATAAATGTGATAATTTGAGCTAGAGAAGCAGTGCACCATAAAAGTAACCCACAGAAACTACCAAACGATATAATCGGAACTAGACAGAGCTTGTGGCCTATACTCAAAGCGTACATTTGCGGAGAATGTTCTGGAGACAATGAAATGAGAAAAATTGGTTTTATGTACAGTTCCATGGTTACTTGGTTAAGCTCTTGATCGTTATATGATAATTAAAATGAATGTCGGTTTACGATCATAAATAATAATAAAATNGTTAAAATACGTTTTTAATATAGCATAACGTTTCAAGGAAACCAGTTCCTCTTCCTCAGATGAACATTATTTATGATCGTAAACCGACATTCATTTTAATTAATTTATGTATAGTGTTAAATGAGACCTCAGTGTTAAATTTATTGTAAGACACCAGTTTGCCTGGCAGTTTCGATTACAGGTCAAACCCAAAGGGCCATACCGGGAAACAACAGGGCTTAGCAAACATTGGACGGGAGCGACCGGGTAAGCCCGTGTTGGCATAAGGTTTATTTACTAGATATTAGATAAAAAGGTTAAAAAGTGTTGTGTTCGTTTAAGAATGCTATTGTAAACCTGTGTAGACCTGAGAGCTCCATGGTGCATTATCGGTAGCGAGACTAGTCTGGTTTTGTGTACCAGAGCAATATATTTAGTTCCAACCTATCTTCTCCTTGATTTTATGTGTGTAGTTAATTGTTTTGTGCAAGCACTCCTCACAATCCTTGTTGTAACCAACACATAAAATCACTGTAAATACACACCAATCAAAAAGGTTCCAGTGGTATGTCTAATACATCATCCTCGATCGCCCGGGGACATTTACGTAGCGAAGCCAAGGACCCACCCCACAACTGATAAACGTGTTCACTCCGGAGAGGAGAAGAAACAGAAATTTGTAGCGAATTAAAAACCAGGTAAATAAGTGTTATAAAAGTTGGCGACCCAACTCTGGGGCTTCCACTTGTCACGGGCGACGGATTTCAAATTTAAACAAACGAAAATTAGACAAACCACCACAAATCAAATACCACGGAAACAATAACACTAGACGAAATCTCAGACAAACCAGAACTAGTGACAAGTGATGTGGGGCAGACAGAGGAAACAACCACGACGTCACTAGAGCAAGAGACAACAAACATAGAAACGAAACAAACACGATCCACAACCCGGAAAGAGACATTAGCAAAGGGAAAAAATGCCAAAACAAAGACAACCGCATCAGAGGCAGATGAAGCCGAGGTAATGCCAGTAAACGTATTTGACCTTAAAGCCATGCTAACCTCTCTTTCGGAACGTATGAATGACAAATTTGAATAAACTGCTCACATGATAACACAAAGTACGAATGATAAGGTTGAGGGTATGAATGATCAGATCGAAGGTATGAATGCTACGGTTGAGAGAAGTACATAGAGCACCAAAACACGATTGGCACAGATATCCCAACATATAAATGCCACTAGTATCAGACTGAGTGACCAAATTGAAGAAACAAAAGACCAGTGCAAAAAGAACTATGAGTTGGTAGAGAATCATTTCGAGGAAATGGGCATGAATTTAGACCGCTTAATCATGCGTGTTGGGGGCATTGAGGGAGAGACAGACCTCTACCAGCGCAATGACTCCCTACGAGAGTCAGTTGGTGTCTACGAAGAACGGCTACAGCAGGTAGACAATGACATCATATCAACCAAGTTCAGAAAGTTACACAGGACATTTCCAATGCCGGAAGTACACCGTGCCCACATCAATGAGAATGAACTCCTCAGGACGGACCTGACACGAGAAATATCAATATTAGTTACCCGAACAGCTCACGTAGAATAAAAGTTATCGGAAATCCAGGATCCTGCAGTGATTAGGGAGTGTGGAACACAGCACCGACAGAGAAAACAAAACACTGACCAGTGACTGGGCAACCACCTTACTTGGTCAGAAGAACGAGTTCGTTGCAATCATGATACGGTGAGAGGGTCAGTCAAAGGGCCTAACTTAACGCAGAGACCACGTCCATTGAGCTGGTTATCAGGATACCAAGACTATCTTAGACAACAGTCACACACTTTACCCACGACAGGTAGCCACACGACTGAAACACGGTACGGGGACATGGTTAGGTCGGGCCAACCTCAGACACCTTAAGTCTACGGCCTGCATGCCAAAAAAACTGCGGACGTACTAATACCACAGTGAACTTGGAAACAAAGCCACTGAAATTGACCCTGTACTGTGGATTAGTCGCATGAAAAGACACTTACAAGCTTTCAACATAGGCCCGGATTTCCAAAAACTTGAACCTTTGTTCAAAGGAAAAGCGTTAGACTGGTACGAATCGCGTACTCCTGACATAAAACCACGGGAAGAATTCGAAGGTGCCTTCCTCAATTTCTTTAGAACGTCGGAAACAAGCACCAAAAGAGACTTATATGCATATAACAAAAAACCCGGAGAAGCTTTTATCGCATTTGCAAACCGGATGCTCACCAAAAACGGCATGTTATCTCAACCACTGTGTGGTGAAGAGTTACAACAACTTCTGGTAGAGGGGAGTCACTACAACATACGCAAAGTAGTGAGAGCAGCAACATTCCCTTACCTATGCACAACTTCTACAAACTGTGGAGTATTAAATAAACTCCTTGGGACTGAGAGATGGAGCAGCACCTGTTAAACGGACCAGAGAAGATAACGGAAAACCATCAAACGGCGGAAGATTTTCGAAACGGTCGGTGGTACAACAAGTAACCGTTATCGAGGATGATAACACAAACCCCAATACTTCACGGAACCGGGGGGGAAAAGCGAAATACTCCTAGGCCTGAAAACGATTCACTGAGAAACAAACCAGGAAAGAGTACCGAAAAACTCGCAGGATCCTGGGAAACTAGAAATGACCAGGTGAAGTATGAACAAAGAAATGGAAAACTTGCCAAGCGGTGGAACAACGGGCAAAATCGCAACCGTGACAAAAGCTTCCACCGACAGGAAACGGAGGTAACGAGTGGCAAATGCAGACGATTATCAGCATCAGTACGGGATACGGAGCCACGAAAGGACACGTGCTGCCATCCAGAAAATGACAGATAATTTCGCGAACAGA
Source organism: Machilis hrabei (assembly GCA_003456935.1). Taxonomy (NCBI): domain Eukaryota; kingdom Metazoa; phylum Arthropoda; class Insecta; order Archaeognatha; family Machilidae; genus Machilis; species Machilis hrabei. The sequence goes on along the minus strand of KZ870290.1, from coordinate 33,667 downwards.
TGCCTTAATGGAACTCATACGCACCAATGGCCGGAATACATCACCAATGTATGTGGAACACAGGTGGACCACCATGTGACCACTGGCAACTGTAGACCGAACCATAGGACATACTATGGAGGAAGAAATGTTAACCGTGGTACAATTCCCTAAACCAGAACCGATGGAGATACCAATTTGGAGAAAATCCAGAAATGTACCCTAGACAACGACCAACATATGAAAATTCACGGAGTTACCCGCAAACTCGTGTCTTATGATATGTTCCGAAACGCGCATATGATGGCCAGGAAAATAGATATCCAAACCGTGGTATAGACACGACCCAGGCAGTTACCAGCTATTCGGGAGCTACGAAAATAGATATTGCAGACAATCTACACGAGAAAGCTTAAACTACCAGGAACCGAGTAGCAATAATGATGCTGAGAAGTCAACCAACTCCAGACATCAAAGTAGAACTCCAAATACGGGAAACTACCTACACACGCCGAGCAGGGGGTCGGACGTGATGTAGTTAACCAACCCCTACAAACAAGCAAAGAGTTTGTATGCACGCGTACAACACTACAAATCGCCCAAGGGGACTATAGAAATAATTGTCGATTTCAAGCAACATTTGAAAATGGACAACAAATAGCTTGTTTGCTGGACAGCGGCTCAGACTTGTTTTCTTTTAATACGGAACTTGTCCCAGCGAACGACATAATTCTAGAGAAACTTCGGTTTGATTCAGCCACTGAGACCCAAGAACCAGTTGGGTAAGTTTGGTTAAAAGGCACTATAGATAAGATAGAATTGAGTTTTAAAGCTTGTATATTTCCCTCTATACTTCCCATAGATTTACTACTAGGAATGAATTTCCTGTCAGAATTTGATGTTCAATTAGACTTCCAAACAGGACAACACCACTGCACTGCCGACGGACAACTCGTTAGCATATCTCCATTCCACCCCACATTCATGACAAAAGGCGATAAATCGAGCTTCCACGGTAAGTGAGTCATGGAACGTACCTGCGGAAGGAGACCCAATTTTTAAAAATAGCCTAGCAGTTCTAAGAGTGATCGATAGCAAAAACCATATGGTAAATGAGTTTTTGCATAAATCGAAACGAGAGAAGACTTCGAAGTTACCCCCGACACAAATGAAAATATAGATGCGAGCCAAGAAACTGCAGAATTGGAAGAACCTGAGGAAGGTGTTGCGGAAGCAAATTGCGGCGACGCCATTAAGGTTAGCGGTGAGCCAGAAACAGATAAGCTTCGAATGCCAAATACTCCTTGTAAATCACACGCTAATAAAACCTCGACGGTTCACGGGAGGAATGCAGTTAGGGTTTCACATATTACAGAAGGGCAAGACAGGTGGGAAAGCAACGCCAGGGCAAGAAGTTCAATAGGCCAAGCTGAAGCTAACTCTCCAGTACCCGGAAACACCAGTGGAACGTGGACTACTAGCAATTTAACCACTAAAAGGCTCTTCAAAGCACGAAGCGGTGCAATTAAACGCTATAGTAAAGATAACATAGAAACACTCTCCTACGATTCGACGGTAACTAGTCTTCCCGAACCCAATGCCACCAAGGGAAGGAGGATCATTAGAAAGCCAGAATGTGTCGTAAATCCAGTACATCCTATCCTTACGAAGAAACGGTTTGACACAGAACATGACGAAAATTACTTTGAACGGGGTAAAACATTCGAAAGCCTAGAGCTGGGACAAAGTGAGACATCACCACTGGCCAAAACGTACGACTGTGATACGTTATCGCCTTATGACCCTGACGGGAAACCCAGCTGCCGAGTTCTGGTAGTACAAATGGCTGAAAACAACTACGACCATGGAACCTCGGGATCCACGTCTGGAAATCATAATACAAAAACGAGCAGCTAATTGAAAATAAACTAGGCTTGATCATTGGCTATGTTCACCACATTGACACCGGGGATAGCCCGCGAGTGAGACAACGACTAAGGCCAACACCAATTCACTTTTGGGAGGCACTCAGAGTAGAGTTGGAGTGCTTGTTAGAGTTAGGCGTTATTGTGCAAAGTGACTCCACTTGGGCTGCCCCAGTAGTCCTAGCCAAGAAACAAGACGGCTGTATTAGACTATGTGTAGATTCGCGTGTCTTGAATGCATTAAGTAGAAATAATACCCAATATCCCCTGCCGAGACTTAAAGAAATCTGGGGAAAATTATAAAAAAGCACTATTTTTTCGAAACTCGATCTCAGAATGGCCTACCACCAAATTCTCCTTGATCCAGAAAGTCAGGAGATGAACGCGTTTCTGACAGAATTCGGATTGTTTCAATTCGTACGCATGAGCTTCGGGATCAAGTCAGCCCCAGGAGCTTCCAGGCGTGCATGAACGGGATCCTACGAGATCATATTGGAGTCGATTGCTACTTGTACCTCGACGATATCGTAATATTCAGCACGAACCCAGAGCAACACTTAGTCACTTGACAGTGTCTTGACCAAACTTGAACATGAAAATTATCAGTTTATGGTGTCCGAAATTGCATACTTAGGTGTCACTGTGTCAGGACAAGGCAACTAGATTACCACAACAAACATTAACACCATTAAAGAGTTCCCAAGGCCTAACAATGNCAAACAACTTGACAAGTTTGTCGGCTTAGTGTCTTGGTTGCGTGATTTCATTCCTTATGCAAGCGAACTCCTACTGCCTTTGCAGCAGAAAATCAACCCTAGGGGGAAGAAGTTCAAATAGACGGAGGCAGCAGAAAGCGCATTTCAACGTATACAGGAAGCCCTACGTGAAGACTAAATATTAATTCGGCCGGATTACGATGAAGAATTCTGTTTAGCAACCGACGCGTCCAAGACCGCTATTTCAGCTGTACTTTTTCTAGGTGACCTGAGTGACCCCAAAGCACTGGGGTTTCAAGCAAGACGTTAAACAAACACCAGCAAAATTATGCGACAGTCCAACTGGAACTATTAGCCATAGTCAAGGGGATAAAAAATTCAGGGTATGGCTCGAGGGACGTCATTTTCGCGTGTACTCAGACAACTCTGCACTGCAATACCTTGCACGACTCAAATCTTCTAACACAATGATATAACGATGGGCTATATTTCTAACAGCATTTTCATTTAATTTTTACCACATTCCAGGAACGATGAATGACATTGCAGATTTCTTCTCCAGAGCTAAATAAGATCCTGCACCCACCGAAGACATGATTGTTGACGACGAAGCTAGGTTCAACATACCAGAGTATACAGTCTGTCCGATGACCAGCGGCCTCACGCAACGGACGTGAGGGTGGCACAAACTATCACCTGCCGAACTGAAACCATCTCAACGTCAGGAATTACACCTCCACGAAATTGTAAACTATTTAGAATCCGGCAATTTACCTCGCGACAAGGCACTGGCCCTGAAAACCATTCATGAATCACCAAGGTACAAACTAAATTATAATGGAGTATTGTTTTACCAGGTAACGAACATTTCAAAGGATGCTGTCAGGAGAGAAATTTTATCTCGACGAGATGGGTACACCTGTGTACCTGTGATTTCGTCGAACTCCTACCACCATGTTACTACGTTGTGCCCATGACGACGACGCTAGGTCTCCTCCGGGTATCTTTGGGACACTGCAGTACCTCAGAGACAGAGGAACCTGGAAGGGAATGATAAAAGACGTCGTAAAATACGTTCGTTCTTGTAAAGCCTGTCAAATAGCGAAACCTTCTTGTCAAAAAACAGCCGGAGTACTGCAACATCACCATGTGCTAAATACCTGGCATGAACTGTCTGTTGACCTGATGGGTAAGTACCCCGGGACTGCCAAAGGAAAAAAGTATTTCCTGACAGTGGTCGACGTCTGCACTCAGTGGGCAATTATAATCTCAATTCGTAGAGCAACAACAATCGTCATCACATCAAAATTAGAGACACACGTATTTACAGTTTTTGGTGCACCGAAATAATTGCTCTTAGACAACGNAGTAGCACACCACGCTAAACAGATGAGCAGATTGTACATGGAATGGAGCATTCACTTAAAATATGTAAGTGCCTATAAACCGTTGGACAATCTCATCGAAAGACGCAACCGCGATATTAAGATGAAACTCAGAATCTACGTGAATGAAAATCTTAAGTCTTGGGACTTGTACGTGTCACAGATAATGTTTAGCCTTAATACTACGGTTAGCATGTCCAGCGACTACACACCTGCCGAAATGATGTTCGGGAGAAACATTAGAGGCCATCTAGACAATGCTATTCCTGCATTTGGCTCAGTTGGGTCTAAACCTACACCACACGAGCCCACTATGCGAGAACACGGTAGAACTCCTAGGCAAGATTCGAAATGACGCCACAAACAACAGAGTCGAAAAGCAGCTGATACAAGAACGCTATGATATGAAACATCGAATCTTGAAATTCAAAAGGGGTGACTAAATACTCCGAAAGACACATACAATATCCGATAAACGAAAGGGCAACGTAGGGAAATTTGTAAATAAATATTCTGGACCATATTACATTGAGGATATATGGAACCACACATATACTCTTCGGGACCCTAAAGACAAAACGAGTAACCCACGACGAATCCATGTGTCCGAATTGAAGAGATATTATGAAGGAGAATACAACGAGGTTGAACTATCTGACCATGACGAGTTCGAAGACGAAAACTTACATCCAAACCATACCTATTACTTACGGTCACGAAATTAAAACAAATCAAGCCTGAATTTCTATGAAAAGAGGAACCTGACCTCGACATCGCTTGTCTACTGACCCCACCACACCGAGCCTGTATGAGTGGACAGTAGAGAGGAATGTGTACGGAATTTTCTTTCATCAATTTCCTACGCGATGTCTCGGTACACACGGTGTTGATTGCAAAACGCCGCAAGGAAGGTGTGGAGTGTTTTCTAGAGATAACTCCTTAAAATTGGCTCTTAGAGCTAAAGTAGTTGATAGGCTAGCAACCAGCTACTCGTACAGTTTTGTTTGATGGTAATTCCACATCGTAGCCATTTTGAGAAATAGGCGTGAAGTAATAGTATTACGATAGAAAAAGGTCGGAAAAGCCAAGTGATTTTAAAACTTGTGTCTGGGAAATCGAAGAACGAAACCATTGTAAGTATCATAAGACCTAGTGAGTAAGAACAAACATGAATTAATCATTTACCCTTGCTAATGGTTGCAGTCCCTGCGCCAAGCAGACTGGACTCTTAAGTATGGAGCAAATTGTGCTAGCTCCCATAACTCTTACTGTATGAAGCATAACTGTTACTGTACGGAGAATAGAATACTAACTCGCAAAACTTTCTATACGGAGCATAGAAAAATAAATTACATTACTCTTTCTGTACGGAGCATGGAGTACTAAATCGCATAACTCTTCATGCATGGAGCATAGAGTACTAAATCGCATAACTCTTAATATACGGACCACTAACTGATTGTACCAACTGCGATTATAATCAGTAAATACAGAGACGTTGTGCTGTAATATACGTGTAACGTTTAGGGTGCTGTCATCAGCTCTTCAATCAGCATTAGTGTCGTGTGAGGTCTCACCTGAGTCGAATGAGTAATCCTTCTCACAAAGTCAGCTTTCGTTCTTATAAGCTGACCCGACCTGTGTTACACATATACACACTTGTATGCTTGCCTGCTGTTTGGCTAGCTTGTGGTTCCAGCTCCGGCTAACAATAGAGCACATACACTCTTGATGTTAAGATTAGGTCTCGTGGACTCAGCTGTGTTTAAGGATTTATAACGTGTTGGCTTATGCACCAGATATTCAAATACTTCACACACATACACTCATCTACGCTGTGTTCGAATAGTAGACAACATCAGCGGATCAAAAACCTTAGCTGCCTTCATGCAGTCAATAAAATGCTTGGACACAGGTTTGGAATAGAATATCAAAGCTTTATTCATGAAAAGAGGTGTGCTAAACTGCCACCTCACTTGCTGAAGGCTTACTGTTCACCTTTCTTGTACTTTAGTACAATAAATACATCTCACATCTGTGACAATCCTGTACAATATCTGGCCACAATTGGACCGTAACGACGCATTTGACGTGTTACAAAGTACGCTAAGGATACTATTGTCTTCAGTATTGACAAATCTTTGTAATAAAGTGGCCACACTCGTTATGTGACTCAGCCAGGATAACTTAGTGGCTTCCGGTCCACTCTTTCCCCTTTACGGCTGTCATTTGTCACTTCACGAGTCAGATTAAACACATCAACAAATAAAAGGAACAACTTATTACTACACAGACAATACACAAAAATGAGCTCGCATTGTTTAAAATCATAAAAAATACACATTAATACTATTCATCAGGCCTTTGTGGGTGAAGCCCTTAAATATTTACAATATTGGTACCGCAGAAATCGTTTACGAGTACAACCGTATCTCGTGCATATGCTTTCTCGACTGAAAATACGATGATTCGCGCGTAGAGGCCTGTAAATTCCTTGAAAAACCCAACTTCGCGTACTGTACATTTAGGCTTAACGTAAATCG
>KZ870290.1:4155-14279 GCA_003456935.1 Machilis hrabei | reverse complement strand
TTCAAGGTCAACTTTGTTTTTTTCAAACTTCTGACTAAAACATTTCTTATGCGACCTGTATTTTTAAAGTTATTTTCATATTAAACTTGAATTACAGATGAAAAGGTATATCTAAATTCCGATGTACTCAACTTCCGAGGTTTTGAAAAAGATGTACTCAAATTCCGATGTACGCAACTTCCGAGGGTATGAAAAACGCGTACTCAAGTAGAGTGTACGCAAAAAACCTGTCCGCAACTTAAGCCAAACCATCCCTCGCGTGCATTATTTGACCTTCAAACTGCACTGATATTTGATGATGATGATGATGTTGGCTTTACGGCGCGTCAACACATAAAGGTTATTTGCGCCGCACTGATATTTCGCGTATTGTCGTGCTGCACCGGACTGATATCTGATACCGGCACACGCACTGCTGGTGTATATTAATACTGAAATAACAGTGATATCAGCAGTGCAGAATGTTCATTAATACAATATTTGTGCTCACGATTTAACACCAATAAACACCAGCAGTGCAGTTTCTCCGGGATATCAAATAGTTGGGCGGATTTGAAACCCTCGGCTCGGGCTTCGATATCCGCCCAACTATTTGATATCCTGGAGAACACTGCACTGCCGGTGTATATTAATACTGATCTGGCTGCAGATAAAAAGATGCGGTGAAAAAAAATCGACAAAAGCTTTTGTCACGATGTTTGGGGGAGACGCAGTAGCATGGACGAGTCATCTGCAGCAGTCAGTGGCACTGTCTACTACTGACTATGAGTTCGTTGTTGCCAGAGAGGGCACGGAATAACCACATAAATTTTTAATTTTTTCTTTACATTTTTACTAATCAAAAATAATATTTTACCTACGGCTTGTGAGTTTGATCAATGGGATCAGTTGTGAAAAGATCATAAGGTCTATTTTGTATGTAGATAATACCAGTGCAATCAAGAATCCCGAATTTCACAAAAATCGAAGCACATTGAAGTACGGCTATATTTTTTACGTAAGTGTTTTTTGGAAGGGAATATCGACCTGATGCATGTGGACATCAAAAGACAATTGGCGGATCTGATGACGAAGTCGTTAAATAAAGACATTTTGGGTCATTTTCGTGAGGCTATCGGCGTTCTTAACTAGAATTTAGTGTTGCAAAACAACCAGGTTTCATTCGCATTTGTAGTTGTTTTTTTATTATTCAGTGCTTAGGAGAGCATGTGTTGACAATACCAAGTAATGTGTTTCTGAGTCGGTAGTTAACGTTTTTTTTGAATGTGTGTCAATGACCACGTTGTGAGTTTCGTACCTAAGATTTTCTTTCATGTAGAAATTTATTATTTATTTTATCACCTTAATTGGTTCGGTGTTTGTTGTCATTGACATAACATATGCATATGATTAAATAATTTCTATGGTGTTCTCACAGTCCCTATCTTCAGTCAACATCTTATGAATAATACAATCGTTTGTCAACTAGAAATCTAATATTAATAACCATTAACTTTGCCAACATCTATTCACCTTAAACAGAAGCTCTTTGAAGAAGTAGACATATTACCATATTTAGTCCAAAACCACCACCATTATACACGTAATCGATAACTTTCAGACTCATCTTTAGAAGGTTTCGGGGTGAAACCCCGGTGCCAACTATCCTGATTAAGATTTTCTATGTTACTATAGTATCCCTTAATCCCATCAGGCAAATGTTGATATTGTACCTACGTAAGGTCTTTGCCACTATCTTATCCGGACGCATAGGACTAAACGTTGATTAACTCTCTCGCCTCCCACACCAAATGAAAAACAAATACAAATCAGCATCCGATCCTGGGATGACGATTTTTATTTCGTTGTCACTGTTGTCTTCAAATTAAATACTAGTGGTGGGTCGAAGGTTCGTCTGTCGAACCGAACCCTAAGGGTTCGGTTCGGGTTCGAAATCGAACTTTTTGGTTCATATATATAGGGTTCGCGAACTTTTGCGAACCCGGGTTCGAATTTTAAATTTTACAAAGGAACTTTTTGTTAGTGGTGGGTCGAAGGTTCATCTGTCGAACTTTTTGGTAAGTTCGGTTCGGATGCAAAAACCAGGGTTCGACCCACCCCTATTAAATACACAACCTTTTAAATAGTTTGTCACAACTTTCATCATTTCTACGAACAAAGAAAAACGTAAAACAGCATAGCACCAGATTCGAACCCGGGTTCTCATGCGTTAAGACAAATCCACCACCTCACTTTCTACAGTTAGGGAATCATATTTTTTACTAATAGGGCCTACATATTTTTCAAACATAAGTGAGGTCTAAACGGCTGTCCATTCTGGAAAACGGATGTCAATATTACATACACAGTATACACTCTTTCGAGAACATTGTATCTCATTTGAATTGATGGTCCACGCCTGGGTTATGTGCATTGTTAGTTGACAGATACTTTTCATTTTCAAAATTCCATGTTACTTTCAAGTTTAGAAAGATATATCTCTATCTAGTTTGNCATCAGACGTGAGCTGAGGAAAGTTGTTTCTTAATTCCTTTTAAAATATTGTTTGGAATCAACCACTACGCAACATCTGTGCTCTCATTTACAAGCGAAGGTTTCCATCTGTATGTCAGAACTTTCGAATCAAAAATCACTGACAGATATTCGATTAACGTCACTCAGAAATTTGAATAAAGCCTCTTTTAGTCTATATTTAACGGTCAGACACGTGTCCAAATAGGAGACTCCCTTCCACATTGATTGTGCTGTCAACTAACGCAGAAGTATTGTTCCATTTGGTCCTTTTCTGTACTGAATAAAAATGTCCTGAATAGAGAAACAAACATCTCTGTTACAGTTCTGTTTTCCTTTAAAGCGCCATGTTTCTTTTCTATATTCAATCATGTCGAAAATGTTATTGTACAGTAACCTTGAATAAAGCCTAGCGGTAAAAAGGGTCTAAAATTGCACTTATAAGTCAATAGCTCAATATTGCACTAACTGTTTTGCTAATTAATCCCTCTTCTCCCAGCAAGAGATTGATTTTTAAAAGAAAGAGGTTACTCTTTAAATTAGTTTGAGAGATTTCGACCATCTTGTCTGAATAGCCCTGTTTTGCACTAGTCTTATGATGACGCCTTATCTCTGGAGTATCAGAGCGAGCATCTGGCCTCTAAAAACATATTCTTTGTTGAATTAAATCAATTTCTACCAAGAAAAGATGAGGTTAGCGCACATTGAAGAGATAGATGCATAGATAATCGAACCGTTCTCGTGCTGTTTTCATTTCCAGAGAGCACGGGTTTAGTTGATATACCTAGGGAGATACTACAGGGTTCTTCAATTTGTATTGAGATATGACAGGATTTTGTTCATACACGTAGGCAAATAAAGTACTACTCCACAATGTGTCCATCTGTACATTTTGCAACACCTGTTCATTTAATACACTTACGTACATGAATACCTACACTGAGCTAGATAATTAACAATGGAATTATACGCACTGTTTATGACAGTATGTATGAATTCGGGATTATTGCTGTTATATGTATGTTTGTTTTGCAAGACGAAGGGTAACGGATTCTATACAGGGTGGAAACGAACTCTACCGACAAACTTTAAGGGTGTGTAGATAGTGCCAATACATGACGATATTCAAGAGTGACTTTTTTAACTCGTCCCATTTTTTAGATACATTATTTTTTATAAATTGATAGAAATCGAGCAACACTGTACATATTACAGTTTCATTTATTTTTTGAAAGGATTTGTATTTTATGTCGAGTGGCTCAGAGGTAACGCTTTTGCCATTTTCTGCAATGTCATGTGCAAGAGGTCCCGGGTTCAAATCTCCAATACACCAATTTTTTTAACACTTCCTTAGAAAATGATGCTTTAAAATACTAAAAGATTAGAGCACTAGCATATTAAAGATTTCATTTTAATTTCAATTTAACATCCAAACAAGAAATAAATTAGGCCAACTCAATTATTCGTTTAAAGATAAAAAAGAAGTAATCTGTATGTTTAAAAATAAAAAATTATCTTGTGCACTGAAATGTAAAAACTAAATAAATAATAAAGGTGTCCACGCCTTATTCAATCACTGTACATTTCTGTTACCATAAAATCAACTGTCTCGTGCAAAGCCTTTTTGTTACCAGCTTGTGCGTATTTAACTTCGACTGAGCGGAGTTTGTTTGTTTACAATCTCTGATACCGTTGTAAACTGAACAACCTTTGATTATGTTTACTGGCCACTTGTTTCGTGTTTCAAACACAACGACCTCTGTGTGTGTTTACGCAACGCTCGCGGTGGACGCTGTGTGGCGTATGTTTACATGGCACAGTTCGTAATCTCGCCACGAGTCTTGGACTGTGAATGAGCGTAGCCACACAGTGTCAGATTGGGTTTCGTGAAGTGCTTTAATAGCTAGTAGTGAGATGAATCATTTTACTGACGCAGAGTTGTCTGATATGCACCTCACGTATGGTGCAGTGGCGTGCAATGCAATATCTGCTCAACGACGCTATGCAGAGCTGTTTCCGCAGCGACGACAACCTCATCACACAACATTTACGTCTGTGCAGAGGCACCGGGCTATTCAGTATTAGTATGCATGGTATTGGCCGTGAGAGGTATGTGCGAACTCCCGATCTCNTGTAGACGAGGTTTTAAACGCAGTTTGGATTAAAACTATAACCAGCAGTCACGGTATTGCTCGAAATGTGAACGTAAGCCATNCAACTGTTCTGAACATTTTGCATGAGCAACACATGCACCCGTATCATCCACAGAAGCATCAAGCAATGCAACCGGAGGACTATCCACGTCGATTGGAATTTTCAAATTGGGTCTTTTAGTGATGTGCAGAAAAACAATATTTTCCTTCTTCAGTGTTGTAATGTTTATGGGAGATGGCATGTTCAATAGTCGGAATAGCCATATTTGGGATGACAAAACTCCACATACTCTGGTGCGTCGAGCCTACCAACAAACATTCTGTAAAATAAGGATTGGTATTGTAGACGTTTTTGTGATTGGGCCTTATGCACTTCGCGAAAGACTGAACGAAGTTGTCTACAAAACGTTCATAGAACACGTCCTCCCAGAGTTACTGGAAGATGTGCCGCTCGTAATTTGGAGGCGCATATGGTTCCAACATGACGGGGCACCGCCACACTTTTCAGTTAATGTTAGGGAACATCTTGATGCACACTTTGGGCACAAATGGATTGGTCGGGGTGTTCCTGTTACATGGCCAGCTCGATCACACATATGACTCCGATAGACTTCTTCTTCTGGGGATATGTGAAGAGCTTAGTTTATGAGACTCCAGTCGACACTNCCATGGACCTGGTTGGTAGGATCGTCGCANTCGCTGAAGACGTGCGCCAAACTCCTCGGTTGCTAGAGCGTGTGTGACATACCATGATGCGTCACTGTACACTTTGTCGTGATGAAGGCGGTCGACAATTTGAACAGCTGCTTTAAAGAAACAGTATTTATCACACAAGTTAAGGTTTGTTTTATTATTGTTGTATTTTTGTATTTGTTTGGTTGTCTGTTCCCTAGTACTGTTTTGTTATTCCTGATGGATATTACAGTATGTCAGAAGGCTATGTGTAAGTTGATTAATTTGCCTTTGTAATGTATCATGGTCCAAGCGAGATAATAATCCAACACACCAATATCGTTTGTTGGTAGAGTTTCAGCACTCCAGGTTGTCTGGAACCTAGTGAACAAAGGTATCATAGCCTGTAACTGAACAAACTCCGCTCAGTCGAAGTTAAATACGTAGAAGCTGGTAACAAAAAGGCTTTGCGTGAGACATGTTTATTTTATGGTAACAGAAATTTGCAGTGATTGAATAAGGCGTGGGCACCTTTTTTATTTATTTACTTTTTACATTTCAGTGCACAAGATAAAAAAAGTATTTTATTTTTTATAATTTATTTATCCTTAAACATACAAATTACTTCTTTTTCCCCCTTTAAACGAAGAATTGAGTCAGCCTAGTTTATTTCTTATTTGGATGTTAAATTGAAATTAAAATGAAATCTTTAATCTGCTAGTGCTCTTATCTTTAAATATTTTGAAGCATCGTTTTCTACGTAATTGTTACAAAAAGTGTATATTTTATTTTTAACCCGGGGCCTGTTGCACCTGACTGACGCAAGTAGTCCTCTACTTCCGTAGAGCGACGTTATAATCTGTCGGNNTACAGATTACGTTTGCCAGGTGACCAGCTTGGCTCAGCCGTGGTATCTCGCGTGAGGGTATGCCTTACCGAGATACCGAAACACGAGACGGCCTTAATTATTGTGCTAATGATTTGGTATAGAACTCTTCCCTGCTTTTTTTTGCCACGTACACTACACAAATACTAATTTTAGAAAAAGTCGTAAAAGATAAAATTGTCGTAGAAACATCGTTTTTTTTATCCACATTGCTATTTTACGCTGATTCGACTGGTGATATCAGTTTAAGTGTAAGTACAAATTTTTATCGATTTAGCGTTTTTATTACAGTCGATAGTAAATCTCCTTTCTTCTAATTACCCTTTTCCCGGATTAGCGGTTGGCAACGATCAACCTACCTCGACTGTCTTGGAAAAAAGGTGAGCTCAGGTAGAAGTTCAAGAAAAGTTGACGTCAAGTATAGTTAAGAACGCCGATAGCCTCACGAAGATGACCAAAAATGTCTTTACTTAACGACTTCGTCATCAGATCTACCAATTGTCTTTTGATGTCCACATGCATCAGGTCGATATTCCCTTCCAAAAAACACTTACGTACAAAATATAGCCCTACTTCAATGTGCTTCGATTTTTGTGAAATTCGGGATTCTTGATTGCACTGGTATTATCTACATACAAAATAGACCTTATGATCTTTTCACAACTGATCCCATTGATCAAGCGCACAAGCCACAGGTGATCCTTCGTGCCCTTTCTTGCCACAACNAACTCGTAATCAGTAGTAGACAGTGCCACTGACTGCTGCAGATGACTCGTCCATGCCACTGCGTCTCCTCCGAACATCGTGACAAAACCTTTCGTCGAATTTTTTTCACCGTATCTTTTTATCTGCAGCCAGATCAGTATCGCTGATTGCTTGCAGACCATCTCTGGAACCCGATGTGTAAAACAAGACGAAATCAACCGTTTCACGCAATTACTTGAGGATTCGCTTGACTTCAATGCGCTCTACTTCCGATGGACTTGCCATTGACCTCGCCGCTCGGGACATGCTGTACCTGATGTCCGAATGTGTAGCCTTTGCCAGATACATAGGCAACACANAGCCGAACGATACTTGGCTTCATCCTGGAACAGCTTATCTGACCCACCGCTGTTTCGGTACGTCGACTGAGTTGGTCTGATCGACGCTGAATTTCTCCAGCACCTTCTGGGTGTACGCTCGCTGACAGACAAAGATACCACCATCTGGTTGACACATATAGATCTCCTATTCNCCATCTCCATATAAGAACGCTGTCTTTACTAACGTAATATTAGTTCCCCAACCTCTGCTACAGCCAATAATGACCTAACCGTAACGTAACGAGCCGGTGGATTGAACGTCTAAACATAGTCCACACCCGCCGTTTGCTTGGTGCGAGTTTCTTGCCAGAAACTGGATCGAACAACTCCCGCGTTCTGGCATCCTTGAAAGCCTGCATTTCGTCCTTCATCGCCGCTCTCCACTGCTCACGATATGACATTTGCAAAGCCTTACTAAACAAGTTCGGATTCATGCACATCGTCTGCTAAATCGCATTTGAAATCATCGCTAATTGAATAGTAGTAAATATGTAGACCAGTTGAATGGCCGCCAAGATCACCTGATAACAGTCCCTTGGATTTTTGCCTTTGGGGCTACATCAAGGATAAGGTGTATGAAAAATGACCTCTTAATACAACAGAGATGTGTCATCGAATTGAGTAAGCATCACCCTTGCCATGTTAAGTCGTGTTCGAAATTCTTTAGGTCGTAAAGTAGAACTGGACCTACAACGTAATGGGGAATCTTGTATAATGTATAAATTGTCCGTGTTTATTTTCTTTCTCATTTTGGTGTTTAGATGACGTTTTTTGACATAGCTATAGCAGAGTAAAGACCAAGACGTGCATAAAATCCCAACACTTTCTGTGTAAAAAAACGTTTACCAAATACAGTACATTTTTGTTGCTGCCATTTCTATTATTGTAAAAAGCTGTGGACGTCTAGCCACAAAAATGTTATCTGCAAGAAACATAACCACTAATTAATGAATTTTCTAACACAAAGCCACAAAAAAAGAAAAAGTGAAATCGGCTATTTGTACCAAATAACTCGCAAACAAGCCATTAAGAATTATTCCCTAATTCTAACCTCACCACTGCCTTACCTGCCACTCANAATCCTAACTTTGCCACTAACCAGGCTGCCATTCTCCAACGCATCCTTACAGGCATGTTTTTGTCTGGGAAGAGTACCGAACCCTAACTCTAACCTCACTACTGCTCTAGCTGACACGCAAAATGGGCGTACTTCTCGAACTCTAATTTCGCCACTTCCCTGGCTACAATCCTCCAACGCAGCCCTACAGGTACGATCTTATCTGGGAAGAGTAACCGAACCGTAACTCTAACCTCATCACTGCCTTAACTGNTACTCAACCGAACCGTAACTATAACCTCTTTACTGCCGTAACTGCTACTGAGGTTAGCCTACTTGTTAACAAACGAGGACATATAATTCTCTGTCCAATCTGCTCAGATTCGTGAATTTAACGCTAATCCATTCTTCTCTCAGATAATATGGTTTTAAATTCTTTAAAAGACTATAATTTTTTGCCTCTTTTGAATTTCTTGCCCATGTCAGTTTTTTCAATCTTTAAGTCATCTGCTCGTATCCATGATTTTCCGTCTCGCATTATGCTCGTTTGTACAGTTTTGCCATGATGAAATATGGCACTTGAAACCTTAGAAGAGTTTTCCACAAATAATTACTTTAGTAGTGGGAATGCCCTTGTTATTTAATTGTTCAACTTTCTGCACTTCCTTATTTTTAAGTTCTAACAGTTTGCATTCACTTTATAATGTACTTTTCTCTTTTGTTTCCACATCTTGTACAAATGTTTCCAAATCATTCAAGCATGAAAAGGAAAACTGCAAAATATCTATTTTTGCCAAACACGGGCAATGGCTATATTAAAATAAAATTTGGTTGAACATGCATGGTACTGTAATTAAAAGCACGGAAGATGATTCCATTTACCTGACAGTTGTACTCGTGGTATTGTTCAGAATATTAAAAAGAAACTTAAAATACACGTTCTTATAGAAATCCAGACAAAAATATTGCAGAAAAATGTAGAAGTTGAACTAAAAATTGACTATACCCTTTGAGAGTTACAGATAAATGCAGTAAATATTGGAGTTTTTCAGATTTCAAACTACATTTTTGACTTGCCATTTCTAGTGGTCAGCAGACCGGGTTTTAGATGAATATGTTGATGGTTCCATTCCTACGTAGAACTGGGGCTTACGCTACATTTTGATCACTATTGCCAGACAAAGTCACAAGTGGAAAAAGTAGAACATCGTCTCACTTCAAACTACTTCCCTTGAAACTGCAGCGAAGTGGACGTATTACAGCAGTGCTACGTTGTTTTGTGGGAATGTAAACATTTGTTGTTCAAAATTTTTTATCATTNCATTTTAGATCAAAGGTGTTTCCACATTCACTTTCATGTGCTTATTACAGGTATAATTGAAAGATCGTGTTATAGTAAATGTTATACTTATCATAAACACGTGTTATATCTACGCTACAACAAATTTTTTATTTGAAATAATGTTATAATAGAAAATTTTTACTTAATGCTGTGACACAACTTCAAATAATTAACTAACAACTCATCAAAATGCCAATAAGAAGTGACTGTAATCTTTAGATTACAATATCAGCAACACAGCAAGGTTCCAATCGGTTTTAAGAAACCTCAAAAGGTATTCTGCACATCTTTGCAGGACCGAGTAAGATATAAATATTCAAGCGAGAGGCAGATAAGGGGTACTGATAGTACTAGTGTGGCGAGTTAACGGGTTCATCTATTGATGAACGTTTTGTTGAACTGGGCCGTTGCCGAATCG
>KZ870289.1:4617-15787 GCA_003456935.1 Machilis hrabei | reverse complement strand
TATCGACAACAATTACATTTACACAATTGGTGAAAAATAATTTCTGGGTCATATAAATGGATGAAATCGTTCCTTTAAGTTGCACAGTGCCGAACCACTCCTGTACTGCTGACGTGAAGGTACCATAAACACGTCGAGTAGTTTAAATAACTCTCAGCATGACACTGCTCTATAGACCTTCGGCCGGAATGAGCTGCTCCCCCGTCCCCACTGGATATTGCCTCTGCTTCAGCATGCAATGGTATCACCAACAGGAACCAGCTACTTCCATTCTGTCACCTGAAGACCAAACAGCGTCCAAATTTGTGATGAAGAACCAGCAACACGTAAACTCCACAGTCACGTAATACATCCACTGTGCGAAAAACGGCAAAACTCAAAGTTTTCCAAAAGCTTCTCAGCAATTCTTCTTCCCAAATAATAGTTCCAAAAANTTAATCAAAGTTAGCTTTTTTCACGACGANTCACCTCTCCCAGACTGAATCTCGTAATCCATAATTAGTGCGGCAAGAACACATAACAGCAAGTTAATGCACACACTCCGTAACAGAAGACAGNAACAATTTCACTGGACGTCTCCATACAATGCTATACAATCTCCATAAACATGAAAATACAATGACGACGGTGCTGTATGCTTTACATCACAACGACGAACGGTGCCTCAACCATGACAACACCACGACGAACGTAGACCCTACGTTATAAGACCCAGAAGTATTTATCCACCTCGATCGGTGTCAGCATTAGCTTAAATAGCCGTAAACATGTGGTGTGACGTCATGAAAAGTAGAAAAATTGCCACAAGTTAACCACAATCACACAAGAAGCATAAATCACAGGGGTAACTAAAACAGACAGAAAGCAATCAAAATGCGTTTCATCGCACCAATCAGCTATACAGGTACTAAAGAAAACAGGGAAAGCGGATAACAAAAGGAAAATATATATAAAAAAAAATACTAAAAATTTAATTTTTACGTCACAAGATTTAGATATTCATCTTTTATTTTTAGCCAAAACGTTTGTAGGTGTTTTTTCCTTAAATTCTACACGTAATACCTTTTCTTCTGATAGTTCAATGAGTTTTTCTTGAGTATGGACTGATAGGTGTGATATCTGAACATTTTCTGCAAAAGGGTTCAAAATCCAGTAAAACTCGTCGTTGGGCAGATCTTTTTCAAGATTTGTTAAATTTGTAGTGTTAATGCCCTCAATGTTATGGTTACTCAAATTGTTTTCACCAATAAAATCTCTGGGGGATGAAAACATGTCAGTTCCCCGTGTGGAAGTGGGGTCTCTCCACAAAACTAACTTCCTTTGAAATTATATCACTTTTTCTCTCATGGTCAAAATGGTACTGTTTTTACCTTGAAGTGGAAGATTGAGGCTAATTACCTTTTCAAAAATGTCTGAAAGGTAACACACAATCGAGAGCCATTTGTCGTCATTGAATAACTCTGCCAGTGCAGAATGTTTAGCCAAAATAAACATGTGAAGCTCGTCTTTAGGTTCAACCACAAACCAAATACCGGTGATTTAAAAATAAATTTATTTATTTTTGCCTACTGTATCGCGCACCCTACAGAAACATCCCACGCACCCCAGTTTGGAGACCACTGGTCTAGAGCAACTTACAGCAGCGACGTATCGACGTTTTATATAGATTTGAAAGTTAATGTTCACATACCACTTAGCTGTTGTGTGTTCGTTTAATATTCTTCTTGGGAGCCCCGCCACAGAGTAGTTTACTTCACAGCTGAANATAAATAAGTCACATTATAGTCCGCACAGTTTGAGCCCTGACCGTCTCGCCTGAATGAACGTTTGTGATTTCATAGTGCATATACAAAACAGTAAATAGGTACTCTTTGGAAGAGTAAGATCGATTTTCTTGCTGAATGCATCAAAATACACATACACCCACATAGTAAATAAGTATTTTATTGTAATAAAGGCCATGGAAAGGCGTTTGTCAAAACCGAAATGCGTTAAGTTTCAACAAGAAACGTTTATTACGACCAGGTAACGTAAGTTTTGTTGCATAAATTTGCGTACATGTCAATAAATATTATTACGAATACAATCTTTCATCAGCCGTAACACAAAATAACATCGAATGTTATTTTTCTTGGATAATATGAAATCGTCCTTTAAAGGTGTGCTTATTCAGAAATTGTTACTTTGATTGATGAACTTAAGGGTGTTGGCTACTGCCAGGACAAAACTCACGCTCCCGAAGACTAAATATATTAATTTCAGGATTATGTTGAATAAATCCGGGAAATTAATAAACGAGAGACATAAAACAATGTCTTGTGTTTATTTTAGTGTAAGGTTTTCTAAAACTAATTAAAATCTCCAATTTGGGCTAAAACAGTAAAAGTAACAAAATTAAAGATATTGTATTTTAATTCGTTTTAGAAAACTTTGCTCCAAAATAAATATAATTGATTGTTCTACGTCTTTCGCTAATTAATTTCCCGAATTTNTTCCACATAAACCAGAAATAGATAAAATTGTTTTTTTCTGGCGTGATTTCTGGCCATTCGNTACCCAACACCCTTAATGTAATACAGGTTTGCAAATAGGTTTATAATTTTGAAAAACACTAAGTTGCTAACAAATACATTTAATTTCTAATCGTTGTTACAAGGCAACAAACTCTTTTCGGAAATACGTTGAGCTAAAATCTTGTCAGTTGTTATATTATTTAGAGTCTATGAATGAAGGTTAGTGTGTCCTTCATTAAGCCAACATATCATCATGTACTGGAAGCCAAGTATCGTGTATGCCCGCTACGAGTACGAATTATGTATTTACATCTGCATGTCATACTTTGCACAAGCGTGCGGATATTGATGTGTGGTATCCTTTTCAACTCCTCGATAGGGTCTTTAGTTCAGCAGGCACCTGCCACTTCGTCTGTCCATCATACATCTACATCTTACCCCNTAATCAACTCCTAGTCTTTGGCAGGGGATGCAGTGCACCCACTCACATAAAATTACATTCTTGAATCACCCGAGGACTCGCCACACGTATTCTATGAATTACTGTCAGGATTAAAAACCTATCGATCCTTGACCTGAACCTGAGACGCTCGACCGAAGCCTCATTAGAGACATGTGACAAGTGGCCTTATATTCTACTAGATTGAGATTAAATCATAATCCACATCGTATGCAAAAGGCACTACGTGCCTCTCCAACCTATTTCTAATGTAAACCCTAGGGTTGAGGCGGCTGTNGACACTGAAGCCACCTCAAGCAATCACTGAGACACCATTAAATCTGTTGCTGTGAAGCAACGCTNNCCAGGGCTTCACTTGACACGTATACGATAACCACAACGAATCCGGTAAAAATCCTGGACAAATCCGTGAACAATGGAGTCCTAAAAACAAGATCTCGTTTTTTTGTGATTTTGTTTATACTCGTTACTTGAATGTGCTTTCTGCGTCTCAACTTGTTCGTAATGGTTTGGTCAGTAACCCAAACCCAGTCACTATTCTGAGGTCATTTCATATGAATCTGGCTGTGGAATATACGACGTAAGGCGGAGGTAACAAGAAATAATTACTGATTTTGATTTGTTTTTCATCTAAGACTTTTTTGGTCTTTCGTAAGTATCAGACTCTCAGTTCGACCTGAATAGGCGAACGATGAAAGAATTGACTACACTTGCAAATATATTAATAGAGAAACTCGTTTCAGAGAAAGTGTCATATTTTATGCCACTGTACTCATTTAGAGTAGAAACAATACTTATACATTGTTACACGGTTACATGAAAGTCGCCTGTTCTTCTTTTTATTAACCTTAAATATATACTGACCTTTTCCTGTTCTCTTAGGTTGCGAAAATACTCCTCGCACTATAGGATCACGGATCTTATACCTGTGGGTCTTTATCACCAGCTTACTACTGTACACTGCGTATAATTCCTACCTGATGTCCGCTATTACAGTGACTCACCCGGTTTTACCATTCTCATCACTGGAAGAATTGTACGTAAAGAAGACTCACACACTCGCCATTCTCAAGAACAGTGGATCTTATACTTACTTTAAGGTAGGAAAGTAAGTGCTGATCACACTCCCGGACAAGTTTAGTAAACCTAAAAACGTTAGGAAGGTAAGACTATGTCGATAATATTAAAAAGGAAGCTTTATAGTTCTATAAAATATGGTTTTCTGCACCTAGCAGTAACACCCATTTTCTCCCCATCTGTGAAAAGTAAATGTACTTTTCAATACATGTAACAGCATCTACTTCTGGGTGAGCAATGATCGACATTCATGCTTTCCAATATAAAGGTACCATGTTCGAAACTTTTAGGTGGCAACAATTTTTAATGCAGCTGGTATTAAAATGGGTTGCTCTTATAAATTATTATAAACTTTTTCACATTTTGCTCATAATTTGATATGAAAGTGAAAAAGTTTGACAGTAAATTTCACATTAGGATTTGGACCATAATCTGTATGATATGTTTATGATGTTCGTCATTCTAGTATGATGTAATACAGCTTCAGTTAGTATAGTGATGGGTTATAATTATTTTATAAAAGGAAGAGACGAATAAAAATATCAGTATTATTGATTATAAGTACAACGACGTACAAAAGGGTATTTTTTTTAACATTGCGTGACATGCGCTTGATAGAAACTCGGCAAAAAATAGTTTCGAGTAAAACTGCACATAAGAATTTTTCCCCTCTCTTTCAGCGCCTTCGTAGTTGACATTAATTGTTTATGAGGATTACACAAACCAGCTTCATTTTATTTTCCAAACTTAAGTGAGCGAAAAAAAAAACACAAACATTTGTTTTACGTTTTCGATCTCAGTCTGTAAGAACAGAGCCTTACGTGAAGATGACGTCTGTGAATCTATCCGTCTGTCTGTGATCCCATATCTGACTGTTAACTAATAGAGACTGGGTACTTGAATGATCTCATTGAAAATCTTTAATTATCATTAAAGTCCTNGGCGCGGCGGCTCNTTTGTTATAATGCACTTGTATTTCGGAGAATGTCGTGCTGCACCGATGCATTTTGTGATATTGAATATTGCATCCGGAACAATAGAATATTCCTCAGACTTTAAAACAAATATGACACGGCATTCTTACTTTCTCCGAAATATAAAGTCTTGGGACAGGAAAAATGTCCTCGGCTAAAAGCCTCGGGCATTTTATCCAGTCCCACGACTTTATATTTCGGAGAAAGTAAGAATACCGTGTTATATCTAAACATAGCAGCCTCCAATTCAAACGTGATAAATGGAACATTCTTTTTCACGTTCCTCCCATATGATCAACATCAAGAATAAAAAATAAGTACTTGACAGTGAGTACGATATACAGGCACTACAGTTACGAAAATTACGGTTAGGAATGTTATTATAATAGTCCTGATTTCAAAATTAAATTAAAAATACAGAATTTCAACCTAATTACGAGTTTTAATTTGTTCAAACCATACATTTTACAGCTATGGAAATGTTATTAACGTAGCACTGAAAACGTTTCCGGGATTCAAATATAATAATATAGAATAATAATAAAATACAAATATGAAGCTTGAATCCACAACAAGTATTTCATCCTTTCAATCCCTTTTTACTGCAACGTCATCAGACTGAGATGGCGAATTTCGTGAGTTGCTGATTACAACTCAAAAATCCAAAGTGTTGAATGTCAGCCCTACAATAAACATGAGCGGCTCCATCTTCAGCTCCTAAATTGAAATATACGAGTAGTTCCAATTTCATGACTCCTGCCATTAGTGTTCGCGAAGCTCTAAGATCTCAAATTTGAAATTCAAAATGTAGAAATGAACTTGAACTCTTAATTGAAATATGTCATCATAGTTCATTAAACACTAACATTGGCATTTTCAAGATCTTTGACTTAATCAAATCACAATATTTGAATTCAAACATGACTAATCCATTTTAACCACAACATTGAAATATAACAAATATGTCAGAGTACCTGTAGCTTTGTCAAGGATTTTAAATATATATACGTCACATGAAGCCCTTACACATCTTACACCTCTTTTAATTGGACTTAAAGTACCAGAGCTGTGTAAAAGAAATGTAGTATTTGGNGGATACAAATTCCAAAGTACTTTGTTAAAACACTTTCAGTATTTATCCATATGAAACGGCTTTTCTTAAACACAGTTACAGTGTCGTTAAGATTATAGAGTGGTGTCATAGAAATGAGAAAATATATTTGTCAATTCATGATGCAAAACCAAAAGAAAACCTTTAGATGATATGTGTGCACCGCACTTGTTTTTTCTGTCATGTTGTATTATCGAGCGTGTCACATATTTAAAAAACCTAATAATTTTTTTTACATTTTTTATCAGGAAGCTAAAAGTGGAACAATGAAGAAAGTCTACGATGAATGGATAACTCCAGGAAAAGCTATTCTGGTATCAACAGTTGCTGAAGCTATTGATCCGATCTGCAGTGGAAAAGCTGCATTCCCTGTAGATTTGGTTATCCTTGTTGCCGGACCTGCAAAACGAACCCACCCTAAGTGTAAAGTGGTGGCTACACCTCACAGCTTTGTCACAACAAGCATGTCGACCTTACTTCCCAAGAAGAATCAGTATCTAGGACTGTTAGCACACTGGTAAGATATCTGATTTCTCTATGCCCTGAGTGTGAAGCGGCATTCTAAGACTCGGCCTTTGAAGTATAGAACACTAAAATATGGTATTCTTGGAGGGGATATAAAAGTGGTATCCCATCAATAAATATTTGACGTAAGAGAACCCACCACTACTTTTGTCCCAAAAGACTATCAAAGTTCATCATAGTGAAAAGTCATTACGATGCGGATAGCATCTTCATTAAACTAAATGTATCAGAATTATGGAACCATTGTTTATAAATTTTAGAATACATTTAACCTCTTTAGCTCCTACGGTCATTAACATACAAATAATTACCAAAAGGTTGGAAAGTTGCACTTTAAGATCACGTGACAACGGCTAGACTCGTGATTGGCTCACCGCGGATGTTTAACTCTATTCTTCACATTACTCACGTACATTAAGCAGGCGCTCCCCCCCCGAAAAAAAAATGTTTTCACAAACTAAGCGTTTGAGCACGTATTTTCATCGTTGGCACTTGCATTGTTTACGTGCTACTAGAGGTATAAAGGTGAAACCTAGGTCCCCCACTTTTAAAAAAGAATACTTTAAAATTTAAGTCGTTTGGCATCGGTTATACACATTTTTTAACGAATTTTAATCGTTTGTGATTGGATTGTTTACATGTTATTAAATATATAAAGTTAGAGGGACAACTTTATGCTAACCCGAAACACTCCAATACTTACATACTGTAAACTTAAAAAATATCAATAGTTTTTGCGTTGTTTGTCCTTGTGTTCTTTATTCATTATTGAGGAATTTTGGTGGAGTGGGTTCGCTGATGATATTGCCATTGAGTTGTTCCCNCACATCACCTATTGAATAAAATAACAAAATAAAAATACCATCTATTGTACTGATTTTTGTGCCTCATTATCGATTTTTTGGTCAACTCTTAGGACTAATATCACACAAACTAAGGTGCCCTGAAACTTATTACTTCAGTTACAAATACGCTTAATCAAAAATCAAATACGCATACAATGTTTACTCCTTTGTGCTGATTTGTACCCCAGATTTAAGTTATGCAGATACCTCACTAGCCTAATAACACACACAAATAGATAAGCTCTAACTAAGCCTAAACAAATATCAATCTCAGGTTAAACAGACGTGTTCCTTATTTATGCAACTAGTTTCATGTTGTGTACACAACTCCTAACAGTTATGGACCTAGTGACTCGGAGTTCCCCTTCACCCGGTGACCCGGTTTTAACTGGTAGCCCAGTTTAACCTGGTAGATCCAAAACGGTCTGGTAATTCGAAATTGTCTGACATCTGTTATATTATTTTTTCTACTATTTCCGGATAATTTTCAGCGATAATACGTTGACTGTTTTACTTTATTCGTTTGTGCTGTTAATTTCTCAGAAAAATAAATTTGCTCTTACAAATTCATGCTCTTTAGAGGGCCACATAGAAAACGCATTGTGTTCCGTAAAGCTCATACGGTTGTCTTTAAATTTCTTGTAATGCCCCATAGCGAAGGAATATTCCTTTACAAACCCATATATTAGTTTAAAGACGATTCAATTTTTAGCTCATTCTGTTGTTATTTATTACTTTTCTTTTAGTGTAGTGGTTTAATTTGTCAGATACTGAATATATTGTGAAGTAAAATAGAAAGTAACATTAGTAATAATATACGTATTTTGAACTAAATAAGAAATATGAAGGGATTATAAATTATNGTAATTTCATTATCAACCATGCAGAACCCACAATAATCAAAAGCTTAGATCGAAATGGTTAAAAGGTTCTATATTGAATGAATCGTTGTTCATCTGAAAATCAGGCAAAAACAAATAAACATACAAAAACAGGTGAAATTTTTTACATACGATTCGCAAATGACAGTCACTTTTCCAACAATGAATTAGATAGAGTATTGATCACTATAAACTAGATTAGTGTCTCATAATTAATACACTGCAGAACTAGCATGCATCTCAAAATTAGAGTATATAGACATTTTTTATTGTTTTGTGCTGATTTTTGTGGTTACAATCGTATTTTGTACACAGAATCAACACCTAATATCACACAAAATAGGTGCATTCCAAGTAAAATTATAGAGTAAAAATTGGATTGCAAAATGTATCGTGCTTATTTATTCGTATTTTCTTAGTCAGCAACTGTTTATTATGGTATATATACGGTGANTAAAAAATAATAACCACTTTTGCAAAAGCAAACAGCATTGCATTACAACGTTAAAGTCCAGAAACTATTTATACAATCAAAATATATGTACTCTGCTAAAACCAGTCAGCGGATTCGAACCACCGACCTTTATTTTTAAAGCCCAACTCCTTACCATTGCGCCACCGAACCATCTGTTTCTCAGTCTTTCTATCTGCTCGATACCACGAATGTACAAACAGTTTTTGGTCATTTGGACCACACAGATCAATATTCTGAATTTTTGGTTGCATACATTGGAATTGGCATTACATTCTCAATCGAATGTCACCGAATTTACTTCTCACCTCGATGGATGACTCCCACAGTTCCCTTGTTAGTTATTTGTAGTTAAGTGGCTAAATTTCACCAAAATAGGTTTAAAAATGATTTTACCTGACTTCTGAAAATAACTGTTATATAAAAAATTGCACACCATAAGATTTTTTTTCTTTTAAACTAGTAGTTGATTTAAAAAATGAGAGCGAACACAATCGCTTAACACATTTTCCTTACGAAATGTAGTAAAATGTATTTTGTATCAATAACATAAATAATATTTTTGGCATATTGGATGTCTTACAACTTCCGTGCTGACTTAGTAGAACAGCTTGTAAAGCTCCGTTAACAAGTCAATGTGAAGTAGTTTTCTATTACGTTATTTCTTTGAATTAGTAACTTGTACTTTTTTTTTAAATAATCAACTAAAATAAATAATTTACGAAGCCTTTTTAATTTTCTTATGAACAAAGGAAACGTCATATGGTCGCTGCCCCCTCTCCTTCCGAAATCACTCAAACGCTCAGTTTATTCACAACTTGAGACAGAAAAAAAAAGTGAAACGCCAGGACTCTTAATTAGTCGAGGCTGATGTGAACTTCTTTGAGTACCAGTAGGTATAATTCGACATTATTCTTGNCCTCAATCATTCAAGATAAAATGTTTTTAGGAAAATCCAAGCATGTTACTAAATTAACTAAACAAGTTAAACTCAACCTAGAGGCATGTATTCAAATTTAACATTAAATTTGATCTGTCTGCACTCATTCAACAACAGACTATGATTAAAGCTAATACCAGGTTGCCAAGTTTAAGAGAAGGTTAAAATGGAAGTAGAGAAACGAAAACTGGTCCTCGGGTATTACAGGGGTTCATAACTAGCAAGTGATCCTTATATCTCACTTTCCTCTCTTTAGAGGTAGAACTCCCTGTAAAGAGTAGATCGAACAATTGCCAAATGAACATAACAATTTAATTTGAGAGATAAACTGAAACCGACAGGTTGGCCTAGTGGTTAGAGTGTTCGCCTCCTGATCGGGAGGTCCCGGGTTCAAACCCCGGGGCCGACTCCTAGCCNGTATAACCATCACTGTCATAGAAGTCACTACACAGCATTTTCCCAAAGAGGAGAGGTAAGATGCCAATATACCTAATGCTGAAATGACACTGTCGCGAATAAGGGCGCCATGCTCCATCTCAATTTCCTAGAGCACCTGACATGATTTCCTATTTAAGCCACTGCTGCCCACNNTCATTCAAAGTGCTTGGGCCGCCACTGAAATCGATACTATATATAACGAGTATAGAACACAAGAGCAATTGATGCACAAACTTGTGATATATTTAAAGTTTGAAAAATGTGAGCAGGGGACAAATTTTGGTTAGTATATATGTTTAAGACCATGTAAACAGTGCAAGCACAAACTATGAAAATGCGTACACAAACGTGCACAAACAATTAGTGTAAGAAAAACAAATGTTTTTGGTGTGGTGGGGGCCAACTTAATTAATGTTCCTAAATTACTTACCGGTTTTAAGAACGGTGATAGGCTGTTGAGTGACGCAGGGGTAGAACTCAGTTTTGAGCATCATGTTTAAGTTTACCGTTACCTTAGCTAATGAAAAGATGCGTATTTATGTTTCTTATGAAACAATTATTTTATCATTACAGAAATATTTACAGCTCAAAAGTGTGCATACAACAATTTTACACTTTGATCCAGAAATTTTCTAATTATTATTTTTTTCCAGTTCCCTGTTATTTTGGGAAACGGCTAATATTGATCATGCGTATAAATACTCGCCATCAGCTCTTCAACTGAAGCGGCTTTTTAGTGAAGATGATGAGGCTCAACACAAAGGCAATTTGAAGAGTCTGGAGATTGAGCAACTTCTCATGGTATTTTCTGTCGTTCCCATTGGAATCGGGTTTTCTGCAATCATCGTCTTAGCAGAGATTTTCATAGACAAATTTTATTATGCAAAGCGTCAACGGCAGAAGAATGTGTTACATGCAGATTAACGGATTGTTT
>KZ870287.1:6092-19059 GCA_003456935.1 Machilis hrabei | reverse complement strand
TGTAAGATCGATATAACTGCTTCGAATTCTTGTTGAATACTTCTCAAAGAAAACATCCATATACACAGAATTTTGGCAATGCGTGTTATATGTGCCTGTATTACATGGTTCACTAATACGGAAATAACAAAACAACAACGAAATAGTTCACAGATATGTAGAACATAATGGAATATTAGCTTACACCAAAATTCAAGACATTTAGAAAAAAACATATAAGCTCCTCACAGATGTTCCACCAAATAAAACACTTTTTTAGAAATCAGTATCATCGAATACCACTGGATACAAAATCTCGTTCTTGTCAGCTAAGTCGAAATTTCTGTTCATATTGAGAAATAGATGGTTGCTTTGTCCAACATACTAAATAAACAGGACACACAAATCAATAAAGCATCGACACTGCCATCGATAACAAAGATGTGATGTCTCAATTCTTGATAGACAGTCAGAGTGNACCAGATCCAGGCTAGTGGATCTAGNAAAGGTAATCTGACAAACCCTGCACGCACAGTACCAGGAACGATTTTATCATATCCAAACGAAGCANAGCGCAAAATTTCGTTTCGCCTAAAACGCAAATTTTCGATCACTTACCAAGCTACGAAAAAATTTAATTGGCTACGTCTTTCAGGCCTCGCCTGAAAGACGTAGCAGGGAATGAAAATTTTTCGTAGCTTGGTAAGTGATCGAAAAGTTGCGTTTTAAGCGAAACNAAATTTTGCGCTACACTTCGTTTGGATATGACAAAATCGTTCCTGGTACTGTATGTGTGAGGTTAAACCTTATTACAGCCAGGATGATTTTATATGTGTATATATAATCGTTTTCTCCGTGTATGTTACACTCGAAATGATGTTTAAGAACAAATCCAATTTTTTACTGATTTAGTTGTGGTAAAGACTATTTCTGACAATATAAAAAGATATACTCAACGTAATACACATTTAATTTAATCGTACTACAAAAGATTTAAAATTGCATACGTGTATAACTTTTAAGCCTAAATCGGTAACGTACTCATCTATAATAAAATATATACTCTTTTTGAAACTATCTTATCATGCAACTGTTATTGTATGTCAAGTTGTCATATTTTATCTTTAAACTATCATATCGAGTATAAATTTTTCATAATGACATGTCTGAATATACATATCCAGATCAATTAAGTATTTTTATATTTTATCTTTAAGTTATCATACCAAACATGACGTTTATTGTCTGTCAGGTTTTCAAAACATGATGTATAAATACGTGTAGAGTTTTGCTCTGTACTGTTTCACTATTAAAAGTTCTCGTGTCATCACAAAAGAAAATAAAATCAGTTTTCTGCATATTTTTTAGTTTTCCTTTCCTAAAATATTTAAGCGTACAACTGAAAACGTTGTATATTCTTCTTTTGAATCACCTCACTTCNTGAATTGCCTGGNTATTCAAATCACAACAACAATGNTTCNCTCGCTGTACAAATGTTACAATTTGTGTACATTTTTAATGATTTGAAAGTCACTATTGGTCTGGTGACAACTACAAATTTCTTTTTGGAATCCTGAGGCACTAATTCAGGTGCCGTTTCAAAAGGTGTCATTTGAAGTTGTTTGTAGTGTCTCATTACATTTTACTACTTACAAAATTGCAGAGTTTTTACATACAAACATACTAGAAGTTATCTGAATGAATCATATCAGTTTAATTTGTTTGCATGTAATTGCATGTCGAATGCGTTACTAGTCTGAATTTGCTTAGGTTATTTTGATTGTTCACTTGTGGAGTTAGTGAAATCAAAGTTTTATGTTACGGTGTGGAGTTATTATTGTTAATGGTGATGAAGATAATCATGTTTGTCTTTGCNTTGTATTTTCTGCAGCCGTCTTTGGTTCATGATTAAACCACAAACGTCACCGTAAGAAATTTGTATTCGACTGAACTACGAGTAATGTCAGTTAATTTAAAATACAGTACGTTTGTGTTTTCGTTAAATATTACACGCACGCCATAAATACGCCTACGACACATAAACATTTTGGGTTTACAGTATAGTCTATACTNTATAGAACTATAGAATTCAGAGTGTTTTTTTTTTGTATTCATCATTATTATCACCTTTAAATAGAGTACATACTTTCTGTGTGGTTTACAAAAACAAATTCGGNTACAAGACTGATGTCTGCTAAATTACGTGATTTACGAGGGGATCTCAACATTCTGGCAACGTACTTGAGTTTTGCTTAACACTGAACCGTCATGACAGTCTTTCTGTTTTAGATTTTAGAGTCAAGAAATATACTAGTTGGAACATGGCATCTTTTTTCATGCACAAAGTCTGCAGCAAAAGTACTGTTAGAAGTTAATTATTATTGACTGTTTTTTAACTCACATGGAGTAAAACTACTTAGATGCTGATTTCGTTGAAAGTATCCTAGCAATTAGATGTGAAAAGTCCAAACCGAAATTTTATTTCTGTCCTNTATGAATTTGTCGGTCCTTCTGGTAACATTTCTGAATGGTTTCGCACAGCTAATAAACTTTTAATGTCTTAAATGAATTTTGAACAGAACTTGTTGGTTGACTAATGTTGACTAGCCGTTGCATAACTCTCGGAATGATGTGTGTGGAAATAAGTCGGATGAATGTATTGGGAGAATATAATAATATTTGTTGTACTGACGTTCACGCCTGATAATTTAATATATTTTTTTCCTTTTCATTAGCATAAACATTAGTGTTTGAAATATCTCATATACTGTATATTAAAATAGAGTATAAAAACTGAGGGAAATTTGGCGCCTTCCTATATGAGTTCTGGATAGATGATTCTGTCAGTAACTAGAGGTTTGTTTAGTCGTCGCCGTAGTAACTACTTATAGTTATCGTGGGCGACAAAGGATGACAGGTATTCTTCGCTTGCACATGTACAGAACACTCCTTGAGAACAGAGGACATGTCATTCAAGGACACCCTGGACAGTGGTCATTCATTACCAGTGAATCTTGGAAAGTCGTCTCCAAATCGAGCCCCAAATCAGTGACTAACAGGTGATAAAGTTTTTCTTGTGGTCATGTGTGTGTGGTTTTTATGTAGCTTTGTGATTTGGTGACTGCTTCTGAGATTGTAGCGAAAGTATGATATGATATAATATATTCAAGCAGTTAAATTTAGAACCAACACCTGTACAAACAGGTCACAACTTAGTTAATGGCATAAAGTAAAGGAAGTATTTGCTCTTCTTTAAATGTTTTTAAAAATGTTTCGTTTTTTTAATAATATGCAATTAAGAACTGTGTATATTATATTAATACATGTAGTAACTACACATACAAAACATGTAAATTAAAATGTAAAATAGCACTGCAATTGAACACTGTGTTTCCAATGTAGCAGTGAANTTGGACGCCTAATTATTACCAACTTTTGGGCCATCCCAGTGTTGAAGTGTGTCTCTGATAACAGAGCAAGTATGCGTAAAAATAGAGCAGGGCAGCCTGACTTTTCATTCCATCAACTAATGGGGCACATTTTTGGCCTTATATCTTGTAACACAAGATCGAAAAATCTTTATCCCTCAAAATGTTTATGTTTTTTATTTAAAAATTTTGAGTAATTTTCTCTCCTAACAAAATACATTATCACATGGTCATATAATGGTTGAGGATAAAATGTTTACGCAAGTAAGAATACCGTTAATTATACTCGTTTATTTCACAATAGTTCAAGGGTTGTCTTTTCAAAATATATATTTTTTTAAAATTAAGAGGAGTTTTCAATGTCATTAAGAAAATAACAACTTAACACTAAATGTGTTTTATGATACAGTATAAAGGCCAAAGAAGACTAAGTTGGCTAATTATAGTTTTTGATTATTTTAATTATATGTCCTAATTTTACAAGTATTGACAGTTAAGAAAATATTTTATTAGGTAGATTAAAATTTTTAAGTTCTAAACAATTGCTAAGGTAATTAGGAACAGCTTATAAACTTATACGAGAATGAGTCTTTTAACAAATTAAAACCCAATAAAATGGCATGAATTTTAGTATTACTTACACAAGTTATTTATAGCGTATGTTTAATGCCGAGTGTAATTATTATAAATTCCAAAGCATATTAAGTTCAATTATTAATTTTCGTTACTGATAATACCTAAACAGCTGAAAAATGCCGATGTTGTGAAACACAATTTAACATAAACATATCTCAAATGAATATTTTACTAACCATTCATTCTTATTGTTAATGCTGAAACTTTTATTCCATTCTCCTCTTCCTAAGAAACACTAACACCACCAAGACGTTAAAGAATTCCTCGGTTGTTCATAATAAGTGCGTTGTATTTTTCGATACTTAGGCTGGATTACAAANACGGTGTTCACAGCCATTGTCTAAACACTGTCTTTCTGAACAACGTCTNTACCTCGGCTCAAATTGGCTTCNAAGACAGGCGTTTCAATACGAATACTTTTGGCAACGTTGCTAAACTAGTCTTGCTAGCGGCTAGCGCTGATTTAATATTAGAACTGACTTTGCGGTTAAATAGGGAACTACGTTGTGGTGCGCTCTGGTGGAGAAATGCGCGAACTATTTACACGTATAAAGAAAACCGTTGCCTGAAAGTGAATATTATAGTAATTATTAATTAAGTAATATTAATTGACGTAATTTGCCAATTTTTAATTTAAANAACTAAAACGTTACTTCACGAGTCACAGTATTGAAACTATAGGGCTCTTTTCGATTATGGAGTAAGTTTTAATTAAATAAAAACACATAATTAAGGGCAAGCCTTGGCTGCACCTACTACTTATAAGTGTGATTAAACCGTATTTTAAGAAATGCGAATATTTAAGCACTTTCTGGAATTCCCTCACAAACACATATATATTAATATTGAAATACGTGAAACTTTGCAGTAATATGTAGTAAACAGAAAAACGTACGATATCCTACTCTGTGTCGTCTCTTCTGTCGCACTTTCGGTCCCACAAAATTAGCTTTTTATTTGTGAAATTGACCCAATAATCACAAATCTTGCACCAAAAAGATTTATTTCATGTTTTGAGATGAGATATAGGTTTTTATTGGTTTCATTTATTAGAATTACGAGACACCCTCAAAATGATACCTAAAAATTGTTTTCAAAATGTTCATTTAGATGACTTCTAGGCATCGGTCTGCCTTAAACATCGCTTTTGCAATGCAAATCTGTGTTTAAACAACGTCTAACTTGTAGGGCCTACAATGTTTAAAACACGTCTTTCCACTCGACCATTATTGACTTATATCGATCTAAACCCAAATATACAGTGCCTGTTCAAATTCTTCGAGAGTAATAAAAGCCCGATTGTGAGATTCCAATTTTACGAGCCTTAGAATCACATTGTATAGACTGTTCATATCACCGTTGCCACTACTTGCCCACACAGATTTTGATTTATCCACAACAAACAACAATCTCGGCGAACAGTACAGTTTACTTCAACCTGTCAACCATGAATATCTGTCATAAAGTTTGGTCTGGAAATGCTTTCCTGTCGCTGTATTTCTTTAATTCCTGCAAAACAGGAGTTGGACGTTTACTTTTCACAAATGTGTGTTTGTTATTTGTGTTTTGGGCGCAAATTGGTTTCATTAGTAATTTTTCTAAAACACACACACACTGTATATCACCTTTTGGACCACTCATTTAGAACATTGAAAGTAGATTTAAACAACTACAAATTTTGATCGATACTTTTACATAAACGAAACTAATAAAACAATAACGAAATCACTTCCAACTAACAAACTTGTAATTTCGACATATCCTTCTAGCCACCCACTATTATTAGGGTTGATTTAGGAAAGCACATGGAAATTAAATCAACTTCGTTTGTCTTCGATCATTATCTTCAGTGACCAGAGGCTCTTCAGCCTTTCGGAGTCATATACTATAACAGTAAAACGTAAACACAAAGCTTCGCTTCACTCCCAGGCTCGGTTTGCTTGTGCTTCGGCTTTAGCGACAGTTTTTACGATACAATATTTTTTCACGAAAATGAAAAGTAAATAGAATGTGACAAAATAAAATTTTAAAACTTGCTATAATAGTGAAAAATAAATATTAAAGGATGTATTTACAGTAAGCACTGCTTGCTATGCATTCCCCAAATATTTACCATTGGCCCCATCCTATAAACGGTGGGTCGTTATAACTACTCGTTTCCATATTTACAGATTACGCTTTATCAGCTGAGTCATTAAGATATTTTGGAAGTAGCTTCCTTTAACTTCAGCCAGAGCTTAGCGATTACTTTAAAGAACAGCACTGTTGAGTGGCATTTCGTAATATACGCACGGACAGTGGTTAAGTGTAGTGTCGTCATCATTCTAGAGCGACTAATTTCAGCAATCAGTAATGGGCATTAGTATTAGTATGTAACTTTATGCACCCTCTTCATTAATCTGAATACTGAAAACCTTAGCACCTTCCACGTTTGTACGGTGAAGGAAATAGGAGAAAGAAACAGTGCAACTAGATGATATAATAAATGGGTTGCATTGGCTTTATTATGTTAGGGAATGGC
The DNA here is from genome assembly GCA_003456935.1 of Machilis hrabei. Classification (NCBI taxonomy): domain Eukaryota; kingdom Metazoa; phylum Arthropoda; class Insecta; order Archaeognatha; family Machilidae; genus Machilis; species Machilis hrabei. The sequence continues at coordinate 12,495 of KZ870287.1, read as the reverse complement.
CTCAGTGTTACATAGGCACATGATGGTAGGTCTAAAAAACTTCAACTTTATGTCTGATAACGAGTGAGTTAGAGTTACCAAAATGCAATTCTTTACCAAGCTTGTCCCACAGCATAGGTATACAATGAAGAAGGAAGCAACATCAGGATGACTGGATTTTGCAACACAGTTGACACTTAGCTTGGGAAGGGTTATTTTACATCAAGTACTTATTTGTGTTACCCCACTTCTAGCGCCCTTCCGGAAGATGCCTCCAATCTTACCTTAATGTGGTGTACTTCACTAGCAGACTCATAGTTTAATTCTGTCTTCCTTGAGGTTTTAACCTACTGCAGTATCTCCCAATAAGGAAGCAAGCACGTTTCAGGGAATGACTGTTCTACTCAATTGTTTCTGGTTCAAATAATCTGTTAAGGATATAGTTAAATGGGTTGTTTTGAAGTGCTCAGTGTACTATAAACGTGGTACCCCCATAGGTTACTATCTTATCAGCAAAGCAGTTCATGAAATTTCTACACTGCTGTATCTGCACGGAGAATTGTAAATTATATTACTGCGAAGTGGCAAAGTCTAGGAGTGACAAAAGTGCTGCCGCGAACTAGGAGGCCACAGAAATACACCGACCACGACCACGACCGCAAACCTCTAAAGCGTGTGGTGTGCAAAATCAGACGGTAAGTCTACGGCTGTAAACATAGCTAAATAATTCCAAAAGCAATAAGCACTCTTCGCCGACTGCTGGAAGAAATACTGTAGGATCTCAGGAGCGAGCAGCCATGGTCAGCGCTAAGCGTTGATTGGTGTGAGGTAAAGCTCGACACCACTGGAATAGGAACAGTGGAAACGCGTTCCTGGTGTGATAAATTACTCTTTACACTCTGCAAGTCCGACGAGTGAGTTTGGGTTTGGTGGATGCCCTGAGAACTTTATCTGCCTGAATGTGTAATGCCAAGTGTCAAGTTTGTTGGACGCGACATTATAATCTGGGACTCTTCTTCGTGGTTCAGTCTAGGTCCGCTGGTTTCAAAAACAGTCACTCTTAACGCTGCGGTCTATGAGAACATCCTTTACAATTCTGTGTTTACAACTCGTGGCAACAGTTCGAGCAATGCCTTTTCGTTGTCAGCATAAAAATCCATCTGTCCACAAAGCAAGGCCCATACATGAATGGTTTGATGATATAGAAGATTAACAACTTGACTGACCTGCACAGAGTCTTGATATCAACCCCTAAAACACATGCGATGAATTGGACAGCCGTTTGAAAGCTACGCCACATCACCCTGCATTAAGTGATATACATCCCTAATGTTCTGATNTCCCTAATGTTCTTATTGAGGAATAGAAGCAAATTCACCCACCCACGAACCAGCACCTGGGAAAAAGCCTTCCCAGAAGAGTGGGGGCTGTTTTTTATAGAAGGCTGTTTTTTTCATTTAAGGGTAAGTTTTCAAACGAGTAGGTGTCCAGATAATTTTGATCAAATAGCGTATTTTTGTTTCTGAAAGTAGGTCAATACTTTTATCCGTTGAAATGATTCCGCTAGGTGCATTTCAATGTTTGTTTACTAAGTGCATGTAGAAACTCTGTAGTGCGTATTTTCTTAGCGAATCTCTATTAAATGATATTTTATTTAAATTAACAAAAATTATTGGCTCAAAATACATTTAATCTTCATCAAAAATCTTTATAAGCTATACGATGTTTGTGCAGTAGTTTGGAAAATTCTGTAAAAGAGTCATTAACATAATAGACTTTATCCAGTTAGTTTTATGCCTTGCAGAAAATATAAAATTGTTTTTATCGGTACTGCTTTCATCACATTAAATAGAAAACTATCCTTTTCTATGATTTTGTCTTTCCCACGTTGCATTTCAATAAGCAGTGTCGTAAGGGGTAAAAAATGTAGATTAAAAGAAGCCATGATCTATTTCTTTTAACGAAAACGTTTTTCGTTTTTACATAAACAACCATGTCCAATAGTGCTGTAGCTTTTCTGTAATAATCCTTTACATCTCTCTAAGGTGTTTAAAATGCCTGCGGATCTCACCAAGGCGGCTAGACAACAACGTCTGTTTAATCAAATAAAGGGCAAATTCAAGTTTCGTATATAGTCCAGTCATTATAGATTTGTACCTTAAACTAAACTGAAACTGGACTTTACGACATAAGTACGTCTTTTACTGAGAACAACTCAATTTTTTGTGCAAATGACAAGATGCTCCAGCTACAATCAACAACTCTAACGATCCACTGTTATTGACATCAAATTAGTGATTCGCTCTCAATTACGATACAATGCAAATAACTTCAACAAACGTAAAGTATATAAATACTAAATACATGGAGTATTTATGTATGCATTGACGTATTTTGTTTTCAGACCGCGTTGTAAGCTCAGATTACATAGCCTCATAAGACCCAGTGACAATACTCCTGACAGCCTACACTGACGAAATTAGTTTTAGTTATATCCTTCCTCTTGCGTATGCTTTGTTCCTTTATTCGCAGAAATTTATTAAATTAAAAGTCGGCATAAGATTAGAATATGACAGTTTGACGTCTAAAGAAATCTAATAATATTTTTGGGTTATTTACAGAAACACGTTACATTACTTTTGTTTTTTATGTGTATTGTTTGAGACTCTTTGTTTGAATTTATTATTAACTAATTTGTTGTTAGCTTATAGATATCTGGTAACGTAATATCGGTGTCTGTATCACTTATGCAAAACTAAGGCAAGTAGAGACATATGCAGAGTTCCGGACATCCTCTGATCAAATTTGTCCGCATTTTACATTTATAATGTTTGTAACAATATTATTATTGATATGTTAACATCTCTGAATATATACGTGATATTACTCAATTGAAACAAATAGTAATATTTTAGATGAATTACTGAGGGGTAATTTCGAGACGATGAACAACACTTGTTGTGCTTAATGAACATGAATGCAGAGNAACAAACATCCATACCTTGCGCGTGATTCGAATCCACAATCCATTGCGGAAAACCATGTTAGTCTTTTCATTGAACAGAAATAAACCAATTAACTGTTTAAGCAAGTTGCAAATCATCAAACTAGAAAGCGGAAATTTCATGTTGTCAACCTTCGTTTGAAATTAAATATAATCGAGGGTGTAATTCTCATTCCGGCAAATTCCAGCAGCTATTCATCCAGTGAGTCTCTAAAATACAAATTACCAGAAGTGTGCTTCATTTTGCTACATAACTTTTCAAGACGGCGTTTTTCGTCGTATTCCAAATGATGCCGTAGCCAGATCTCTGATTTTCACAAAATTATGTGTGTAGTAAAGAGTATACTGTAGGTAAAACATGTTTCTTCTCTGTTAGCCGTTTTTTGTTTCCAAAACACCGATTTTTTGTACGATTTAGCAACATAAAAAAACATATTTTAAAATCTCATGGATTTTGCTGTTCAAGAATCTACCACAACATATGTCGAAAATGTTGTTTTGACCATATCAGCCATTTTGTTCTACATGTCTTTTCGTCGAACTTTTGTATACAAAACACTTACTACAAGTAGTAGCATATCTTAAACACGATCCATGTACTGTTTTGAACAGCTTTACCATAAATTGTTCTGAAAACGTAAGTTCTGCCCACTTTTTTCCTACTGTATATTTCCAAAATATGATCTTTTCATTCTTTCTTTTTTAATCCGGATTGCAATTTTACGCTGATTCGATTGGTGATATCAGATTTAGTGTACATTAAAATTTGATCGAGTTGTTAGCATTTTGAGTACCATCGGTAGTGACCCTTTCTCTTATTCACCTGTTTACCTGAATCACTTCGCTGGTCATGTTCGCTCGGGTTTCAGAGGATTAGCGTAGGTATACGGCTTCTTCTTTGCTTGTCGCTGACTATTACAAAGCAACACATTAGACATAAAAGGTAAGCGACGCATGTACTCGTCCTCCAAAGTTTGAAAAACTGGGACCTTGTAAGAAAATGTTGGCCAGTAGACCTTCACCAACTCGTGTAGCTTACGTATTAATTGACACTACTTTCCATTGTGTTATAGTAGTCGTCTCTTTTGTTCTTGGCCATGTAAAGTATTTTATTGTTGTTAATCCCAAATGTAATGAAAGCATGAAAAGCGTTTACTAGGAAGCACTGAAGTGAATGAAATATTGTTCTTTGATTTCAATAGAAAATTTAATTTCTTCAATGTAATATAATCTGTACTAATGTTTAAAGGGTTGCGTCAATGTGCGGGATGTTCAAATAATTTGTTTTCGAATAAATAAATACTTTTCATTCTTTCGCGATATCGTCTTCAATGGATACAAATGATGTGTGATGTACGTTTTTAAAAAATTGCTAGGACACCAAAAGGAAGATGAATATTTGTATACTCGTAAATATTAAATATTTGGAATTGTTTGAGTGCAAACATGAGATATAATAACACATGAAAGGTGATATTAAAATGCCAATATACGTTGGTCACGGATGGTGCAGATACACATGTGACCAATCCAAATACAAGAAAAAAGGTTCATCAAATGAAACATNTTACTAACAATGGAACGTACCAGGTGTTGCCTCAATATTTCAGTAACACTTATCTAATTGTGTTGGTGGTGTAATGGTGAATACAATGGTAATAATCATTCGCTTGAATGGGCCTAAATTGTTGAGAAATTTAGGTCTAAAGAAATCTGTGTAACACGTATCAGCAATACCAAAGAGAAACTAAACTGCTAATGCCAAGTAGCCGACCTCTGTGGCCGAGTGGTTAGAGTACCTGACTCTGGACCCAAGGGATGTGATTTGGAATCCCGCGTAAGGCATGGATGTTTGTGATGTAGTAAATGTGAATGAAATAAATAAAATTATAATACAGAAACAAGAGCAAGGGTCGAAAAGAGAAACACTAAAATTAAATCAAAAAATTAAAATTGTAGCGCAGTGGTAAGATTGTCGCACAACACGCACATGACCAGGGTTCAACACCCGTCGTGACTTGAATTTTGTTTTTCTGTTTTATATTGTTTCCTACCAATATTATATATACTCTAAATTTAAACTAAGAAAATATACAAAATAAAATATAACATTTACTTAAATTATATTAAACCAAAATCTCGTGTTAGAAATCGGTTTAACAACAAGAAACATTGTAGAAAGTGAATAACATGGCCCTTGTAAAGAGCCGAGGCACGCTGAAAGACAGTGCGCACGGTGAAAGACACTGCGCACGCTGTCCATATCAACGAAAATCCAAACTGGCGGACATTTTAAAATTGAAGTAGTGAATCACATGTTTTAGGCTAAAATAAACATTTTTTATCATATGACTTTTTTCCGCACAACGCACCGTTTGGAAGATATTGTCACGTGACAAAAAAATAATAGAGGATTTTTTATCTTTTTCCGTAGGTTTCATATCAAGCTGAACAACTTTTGTATTTAGCATTTTTCTCTAGCTCTTCTGCATCATGGCTAGAATTAGCGTCAGTCCGTTACTCACGGTGAAAGAGTGCACACGGTTTCCATAGCAACGAAAATCCAAAATGGCGGAAACTTTAAAATTGAAGTAGTAAGTCAGATGTTTTGGGCCAAAGTAAACCTTTTTTCAATATGATTTTTTCCCGCACAACGCACTGTTTGGAAGATATTGTGATGTCGCGTGACAAAAAACAAAATGGCGGATTTTCGTTTTTTTTCTGTAGGTTTCATACCAAGCTGAACAACTTTTATATTTAAATTTTTTCTCTAGCTCTTCTCCATCATGGCTAGAATTAGGGTTAGTCACTCACTCACTCACTTTCCATCACCTATATATACTAGATAATAATAATAATGCATTTTGTTAGTTCTGGTTTCGTGTACAATATTAGAAGAGTTAGAGAACATCTTAGTACTCGTCCACACCACCAGAACAGTGAGGTCAGTAGCGTCACGCATAATTGAGATATTTATTGNATATTTGGTTCCGACAACTCAGTTTCGGTGTTAGCGAATTTCAATACAAAATTAAGGCACACAGGTGATGATATAAACGCTAGAGTATAAAAACTCCACAGACCAGCAGATACTTACAACTGCAATAGCTTACAGAAATTCATCTGANTGTAAGTGACTAACGCTAATTATAGAAATGATGCAGAAGAGTTAGAGAAAAATGTTAAATACAAAAGTTGTTCAGCTTGGTATGTCACGTGACATCACAATATCTTCCAAACGGTGCATTGTGCGAGAAAAAGTCATATATGACAAAAAATATTTACTTTTGCCCAAAACATCTGATTCACTACTTCGATTTTATAATTTCCGCAGTTTTGGATTTTCGTTACTATGGAAACCGTGCGCACTGTATTTCACCGTGTGCACTGTCTTTCAGCGTGCCTCGGCTCTTTACAAGG
>KZ870282.1:734-20285 GCA_003456935.1 Machilis hrabei | reverse complement strand
AGTAACCAATAAACGTAACAAAAATCAGGAAGTCGCATGTTTTAACCACCTCGACTGTCTGGCTACTAACGTTGCCTAACATGATACAAATACATATTACACAGCTGTTTTAATAACGTTAATTACTTCTACGACATATCTTCCATTTACAACGTGTTGTGTGAGCAAGCTACGAAACTACAAAACGCGAGTGTTGAAAACTGTTAAGAATGAGAATAATGAGTTCAAAACACATTTACTCTCCATTACGTCATACAATTTGCAACCAACGCAGTTGTAAGTGGAGTCGACCGCCTTATCTGGCTGGATAGGGTGAGAAGTCGAAGGAACAGTAGGCGTCTGCATGACGAGAATTTCGTCGCTAACAGCGGTACTATCTGCACGTGACCAAACGTGAAAGGTGTCTTCACTACGAAAAGTAGGCTACTATCCTATCTCGCATATAACAAACTAGAAATCATGTTGTCAACTGCTGTAAGATGCAAACCATATTATGAAAGCAAGAGTACTTGGCCTTGCTGGAAGATTATCCTAGCTACGATTCCCAGGATTGACTAAATTAAAATTACGAATTTTTAAAACCATCGTATCGAATTTAAAAAAAAATCTCGTTTCGAAAATTATCCCTACAGAGTTTCGAAATTTCTGAAACTCAATATGAATATATTCTGCATATTTTAAAGCTAGATATATTAATTTTTAAAATTCGATATCGGTGTTTTTCGAAATTTAAAGTATCGAAACGCGATATAAGTTTCAAAATTCGATATCGATATATGGCACACTCCTACTTAAAAGCACAAGCGAATGAAAGCCGAGGAGGTAATTTTTGTCTGTCGAGTAGGCGGCCTATAAATGGTGACAGTATGTAGACTTTACTCACAATTANAGACATTCAAAGTGACGACTGATAATGTCAATCAAATAGTGCTTCATTCATCCATATACCACGAACTAAACATACCAAAATAAATATATAACCAAACGATTACACACACATCTCACCCAACATTCCTACATTTACGACTGTCTCCACTCCACATGAACGACGACGTGTTAAATCTAATTCAAACTCGACGACGCTTGCTCGGTTGGCATTTATGGCCACGAGCAACGCCGCCTGCTAACAACTAATTTCTGTTTACTAATCTCTCTAAATACGATTAGGAAATGTATCGTCAAACCGACAACTCGCTTCGAGCTGGGCCCAGCGTAACGGAGGTTAGATAACAACGTTAGTCACGAGTTACACAGCGCCTATTAGTAGACAGGCATGTGTCAAGTAGCAAGAAAAAAGTAGACATTTTTTATTATTATTATTTTCTCTTCACATCGTTCACTGCAATTACTCGCTGGACCCGTGCTGCTGAAGTCTCTAAAACAAACCGATAAAAGNGATGACAAGAAGAGTCTGAATTCCTACCCATGCCAACGTACGATTTGCAACCACAATTTCCATCAGTNTAACGTCACAACGTTAATCAGGAACAGGTTTTCTTATAATTTTTGTATTTCACATTTTTCCAACCTTTGTTACCAGCTTCGTTATGTACCACACTTTCAACCTTGATATGTATTTTTGCTAACTGCGGCATAACACTAACTTGAACCTCTTTACTCTTGAAAAAGACCCCAATAAGTACAGATTTTCTGCGCAATGCTTTGCCATCCTGAAAGCACCACACTGTGTCAATCAAGGCGTGATATTCTTATTCTACCTATAGAAGATGGTTCACTCTTTCTCTGAGTTTCTTTTCATTTACAAATAAATATGTCCTTGTTGAAAATGCTTTGGCAATGAAATCGGGATAACATACATTTTTAAAAACAGAAATTGCATAACCATTTCATGAGACTTTCAATTTTTTTTTCTAATCTTCAAATACGTATTTAGGCTAGCAATTCAAGTACAACGTTTCTATATTTCATAATTCACAACTCCATAAATGACCAAATAAATAAGAAATTACTTCAAAGATAAACATAATTGCAACAGTTTATAAAAACTACCAAGTATGTCCGTGTCCCATTCGCTTGCCTGTTCATTCTATACAAAAACTGTAAAATATGGTACCGGTACGATTGCAGCTGCCCCCATCGTACTAATAATCATTTTCAACTGCACATAGACGACTTTTAATTCAAATCTCCATTTCCACTTTTTTCCGGCAACCGGAAATGGCTCCATATCGGAAATTACTTTTACGTCACACACTGCTCTGTAACAAAATCGTTACGAGAACTTGCAGTCATCCGTTTCTTTNTACTGATGTCCTGTCCTTACCTCAGATATTTGACATGCGATAGAAAACATGCAATATTGACCCTTTCTAAAATATTAAAAGCAGAGCGACCAAAGTATTTAAATAATANCCATGTAGTATTTTGAACTCGTTGTCATGAGGCCAACGGCCTTCCAGCACACAAGAGAACTTAATTAATGTTGACTTATATCTCCATTACGATAACAATTAGCAATATACTTTCGTCAAGCTAAAGTCTGCCAAGTTCATCTTACTTCTACGAAATCTCATATTTATATATTTTGAGCCATTGTGTTATGCTTCTTCATTCAAGATGAGTGGCTTTTGTAATAACAGACCTGTGAAAACAGTTTTGATTAGATTAGGATTAATTACAGCACTTAAATCAGTTCTGAATTATCTAGTCATCACATATTGCCAATTAATACTTTTATTTGTCTTTATTTCAATTATTTAATTTTCAAACTGAAAGCCTCAACTCGCTGTAAATTTGCTCCTTTTTATAAATCAAATGTATATCAATTTTTTGGGGGAGCTTCGGCCCAGATATCTCCTATTTTGGGAGGCTTTGTTCCCCAACCCCCAATACCCCACCTATTCAGTGTATTCAACTTAATTACCTAATTGTCCCCCCTCCCCCGAAAGAAATCTCTGAATTCAACACTGGTTACACCTAGCTCCAACCGACCACAAAAAAATGTAAAATGTATGCAAAGTACCATACCCATTTCTTTTTATCAAACTCACAACCATACACCACTATTTCTAAGAATTGATTTTCACATGCAGACGATAAAACCTGGCCTGGATACGCAAGTCAGTGGTCATATAACTAAGCTGTACCATAGTATGTACACGTCTGACCGAAAACAAAAACCGGCATTACAAAGGGTAATTTAAAACCTGAGTTACAGGACCAGCAGAGTTTGTAGATTAATAAATATCGATTCAAGTAAGTCTGATCGCTGGATCTTTTTATTCTGTTGTTCACTATCAATAAGTTAGCTAGAAGCACACTTTCCTCACAAATGAGATTGGAGTCCTTTCTTCACAGTACAACAAGATGACAACACATAGATCCCTTGTTTTGCACTAACATGTTTGCATCGCTGCCACACTAATCCCTACACCTCATTTATCAGGTAAGGTGGCGACTGGAGTAATACTGAACGAAAACCGATAATTTGCTCCGTCTGCAGGAAATTTACGATACATTCAAAACGCGATTTGTTCATGTTACGCTGTTTAGGGTCATTGCATAAAATTTATCTTTACTCATATCGACATTTTTTTTTAGACAAATGTTTTGCTCTGGTTATTTTAACTTCCGTTTACTAGATTTTAGAGTCTGAAAGGAAGGTATTATCATCGACTGTTTTGTAGTACCGTAAGACTGAATATAAAACGTAAAAAATAATAATAATGTGTAGTAGCCGTAAATTATCAACGATATTCTTAAGCAAACCCTAGGGAGGTATCAACTTCCGATTATCTGGCATTTATTTACACACATACATTATTAGTTCTAAGTAATATGAAGAAAAATCTAAATTAAGACTTTGCTCTAAGCGCGTAAATGACAAGTAGGCTATCGTTTTGATTTTNAACGTTTAACACGTAATCTATGGGACTACGAAACTATCGAAATTGAAAAGATGTCTACTATAAATTAATGTAACTGCAGACATTTACNATAATGATCAAGGTTTAAGCTGAAATTGTCATTCAGAACCCTCTGCTCATTCCCTTTAAATTGTAGCGACAAACTGCTACAACCTAGTTTAACTGGGCCAAACAAAATCACGGCGAAAAAAACAACAACGAGATGTTTCACCATCAAAATGTGTTTCTACACAAGCTAAAGTCTGGTTTACATGACCTTAAGGGTATAACTGAACTAGTTTTGGGAAAATGACCTTTAAAATATCTACAGCNAAAGTACTCAACACATACGAAAAACTAGTGTAAATCACCTTAATATAAGAAGCATTATTATAGTCCGCTGAACACTGTCAAGTGACGCAACGTAGCACCCATTAAGGTAGACATAACCAATTAAGGGCCGGTTGCAGAAAGGCCGTTTATGGAAAGTTAAATATTAACTAATAGTTAAACGCTTTTTCGGTTGTACAATGTATAGTTAAGGAGATAACCTATGGTTATGTCAAGTTTAAATTAACTACTACTTCTACCTCTAGTTAAGTCTTTAACTAATAGTTAGAGAACAACATGGTGTGCATGCAGTTAGCTGTTTAGTGCTTACTGTATAGTAGGAATTTGCTATCCATGCCATTACTAAAATAAAAATGAACTTGGGAATCTTCATCAAATGATGAAATTACTTAAATGATGGAGTTCAATATGACCTTTACATAACATGTTGTAGGCTACACTGTATATGATGTAAGTGTAGAATATTTATAGCCTAAAATAGGGATAACATGCTGCATTTACTTAATTATTATACATACAACTTTTTACATGAAATGAGTTTCAAGATGAAGACTTAGGTTTATTACACTAGAGTAGGGGCCTACATGTAGTGAAGGATAGATNTGGGATAATAAAGGTAGATTCTATGTAGTGGTATATTTTTAAAAGTAGAGAAGATGTATCTAAGTTTGTTTGTAAGAGTAGGGTAGGTGTTGTGTAGAAGTATGGATTGGTTTACATGATTGTGGTATGGGTTGTGTGAAGTAGGACTATGTATTCTAACACTTATAATTCATACAAAGACAGCACTTAAGATGCTTAGGTGTTATAATCTAAGCTAAAGGTACAGAACATTGGTTAAAAAAAATAGACAACGTGCAAATGTGTAGACGAGGTCGGCTGTATGACCCATTAGGCTGTGAGCAAATGTGTAGATCAAGTTGAGTGTAGGACTCCTTAGACTGTGAGCAAATGTATAGACGAGTTTGACTGTTGGATACATTAGACTGTGAGTGAATGTGTAGATGAGATGGACTGTAGAAAACTTTAGACTGAGCAGATGTGTAGAAAAACCTAATTAGTTTCGAAGGACTGTTCAGGATTCTCAGATTGACAGAAAAAATTGCTGTAAAATTGGGCTAGTTCAGGACAAATGTCCATGACAGAACTCTTTATTTTANTTTAGTCTCTTAATACTGTATAAACATAAATTAATGTGCAGAACTAAGGGTGTCTAACACTATTGCTCAGCATCTAACACAACTTGGGTGTATTGAATAATCTGGCCTGACTTGGAGAACTTGCTTAAATGTTATTTACTGCTTGGTTAAAAATTCACCAAATGAAAGAAACATGTTTACTGCTTTGGACAATAGCATATTAGTTCAGAGTTGTATGCATTTCAAATGAAATATTCATGAAAGAAAGAAAACAGTAGTTTTTTGTTTCCACTATCAGACTGCACTTACTTTGCTCGCAGTTATGCATGTTATTTCTAGAGAAAACTTTTACCGAACCTAACCAAAGAAACCTGCTCCTCCCCAACTTCTAGTAAAAGCCTTCTACCCCAACTCCAACCATAACTCCTACAAACAGTGCAGCCTGAGAGTGCAGTTGTATTGCAATTCTATGAATGGGCCTTACACATGACATGAAAGAACTTCTTTTAGTTTATTCACAATATCTGCAAGGTATCTGTGACTATGTTATTTGTTTACTGAATCGAGCCAATATGGCTTTTATAATATCTTAACTTCAAGGTAACAGCTGTACTTGGCTGGTATTCATCAATGCTGGCTGCTTTACACAGTAAAAGAGTGTAAACAATTGCACGCCCAGCAGTAGGAATTGTTTTCTTAGATATTAGAAGAATTAGGTTTTTTAATAGCAGATATACATGAATTGTTTATTTCTTTTTTAGGACTTAATTCTATGTACCGTACTTTTTGGTATTGGCTGGAATTTAATAAAGATTTTGAGTTATTTGTTTTTTATCCCAATTTTTTATAACTTCTACATAAGCTTCATTCTTGAGTCTAAACCTTTAGTTAGCTAACTAAAACAAAAAGTGACTGTGCAACCGGTCTTTAATTATAAGTAGAGTTTATCTTTAACCTTTAGTTAGTTAATCAAAATTTATACCGCCTTTTATGCAACCGGCCCTAAATAAAATACTTCAACCTTTAGTCAACACGAGGTTAACTGATCCACAAATCCATGTGAATCATTAAACGAAAAGGGGGTGCTAGGCGTTTGTACGGTACGATATGGCAACATCGTCAGAGCAGGCAGGAATCGATCGTGCCGCACCTGGCGCCGCTTCCGCTGGTAAAGACGGAACAGGAATTACGTCATTGGACCGGAAGCTGCGAACGTACCGAAAAAATACAATTTCCTTAAGAATCCCTCAAAACTCAATTACTCTTCAATTGACGAAGAAGCCTGTTCGTATAAAGGCCCTTTTACAACTTCAGCGCCTCGAGAGAAAGTTCTGTGGAATGGAATGCGGTAGGTGCCGCAAGCCACTTACTTAGTCGTTTATACATGCAGGAGACTCGGGGAGAGAATGTGACTGACAGCCAATGACGCATTCCCAAGGTAAATGGAATACTCATATTTAAGAGCAACCGATCAGAAACAAAATCATCGACCCGAAATCATAATTGTCATCCCTGGATAATTGTGGAGGCGGTCAACAACCCCTCAAAAAGCAGAATAAATTATACATTATCCATTGAAGTAGAAGAAATCTGTTGTTTCCTCAGGGTATTACAAAAGTACAGCACTTCTATTACACCGTAGGCAGAAAAGTAGACTACTTCCAAGTTTATAAGGTTGGTTTAACGTTCTACCAACACGTTGGATTCTATCTCATCCACGAAACTGCACACAGCACTTACTTCGTTAATGAAGGCGAATTAACACACACATATCGTCAATGTCATTTACAACACCTGGCCTTGTGTGATAAACATACCCTCGACATNCGGTGCGAGTGGACCGACCAGCCACAGTCGACTCGGCTGATGTTTTGATTGCTCGAGTAAAAGATCACGGTTCTGACAGTTTCTGTCAATCGGAAAACCCCATCCGCGTATCAAAGACACTTCAGGATGATTAAAGCTACTTCTCCATTGATGAGGAGCGTAATGATCATTGGATGAAATATATTTTAACCAGAGCGCCACGCCTCGTCACTGGGGAATTAGCTTAAATCTGCCATTCGCTCGACACAAAGTCAATGATAAGTTCTTTGTATATCGAACACTTATCGATGGGACCCCACTTTAACGTATTTCTCTGAAGACGCCAACAGGGTTGTTATGTTTAAAACACAGGCTCGTATTTTTTTTAACATTTAAAACAGTATTTTTTTAAAACAATAATCAATAAGCCCTAATACAAATATGAAAACAATGTATATATATTTTAGATTGCATTTGGGGTTCACAGATAGCCTAAAACAATGAAAACATTGTGTATGGAATCTACTGTCTATCATGCCAGAATCATAAGTGCCAGTTTATACTTGTATGATTGAAAAACTATTTTAAGCAAAATACAACTCTTTCAAACAAAAACAATTGTTTTAAATAAAGAAAACCTTTATAGAACATGGTTTTGAGGGTTTAAAATAATTAAAAGTCGTGAATACAAAAAAAAAGTTTTATACAAAAAAACTTTTTTATCTAAAAAAAACGTTTTTTTCCACCATGGACGCCAACGTTCATACATTAATGTAGTGTGATTGCCACACGCACAGTTTAGGAAACGAGTTAGCTCCTGGGTTTAATCTGGTNAGTGAAATCCTGATTAAAAGGCGAGCACACTACCATAAAGACAAACTGGCAGCTGAAGTTTACAAATCTATAAAAAGGAGGAAGCACTGACAAAAACTTAGTAGTTTCAAAGGTTTTTGCAATGGAGTTACTAAATCCATCTCTACATTACATACCACGGATGTANCGCTTAAATCTAGAACAAAACATGATACACCGATTCAATTTACAAAACCGAAATTAGTGACAACCGAGTTTACAGATAGAGCATATNCCACAAACAAAGTNCTGGCACACTACGATTTATTTTATTTTCAAAACTGGAAACTCATTCAAGAACCAATTTACCCACAACACGCAAAAAACAACAACATAATTTACGCTTACGAAGATGCAAAGCAAACCAGGGTTATGTTATAAACATAATGTTTAAAACACATGCAAGTATTTTTTTAGCTTGTTTTAAACGTTTAAAACAGGATTTTTTAAATATAATAAAAAAGTCCTAAAACAAATCTATGAAAACAATGTAGACGATATATTTTATTGCATCAGTGGTTACAGATAGTCTATGTATGGACTATGGAATCTACCGTTTACATTTTGGGGGGTATAAAAAATAAAAAGTCACCAATAAAAAACGTTAAAAATGTTTTTGTTCTTTTAAAAAAACTGTTCAAATGTCACTGACACCTAACTGCACAAGTTCAGTGCAAACTCGCATGTTAACGTAACCTTATTCAGACCANTGACGATCAGTATTCTAGTTTCCGCGCACACACCCACTTCAAAATACGAGTACCTTGGAATTAAGAGATTTTTTTTTGTCCACCAGGAAATGAACTCTCCCTAGCAGGGTTCCTACATGATTCTCAACTTTGATTTCCCTGACTTTCCAGGTCCGTAGGAACCCTGCCTAGGTACGACCAGTGAGTTAATATATCCTATAGTACGACCATGAACATAAAAATTTAACTATACGTTCATATCGCCCGCCTGTAACACAAACAACTGTGCGGTGTTCAGAGGTAAACAGAGCCACAAACAACCAATGCAAATGCCAGTGCAGAAGAGAAACTATGCACCACTATTGTGATGCACTGCATAGCCAGTATTCTACCACTGTTATGACGCACTGCTACAGCCAGGCCAAAAATCATGCTCCCCGAAAATTAGTCGCTTAATATCTGGCTTACGTTGAACAAATCCGGGAAACTAAAACAGGGGAGACATAGAACAATGCCTTGTGTTGATTTTGGTGTAACATTTTCAAAAATTATTTTAAATCTAATACATGTAATTTGGTTATTTATCCAAATTTAAAAAAAGCCGAATTTACCAAATTACCCATATTAGAGTTTAATAACGTTTAGAAAATTGTATACCAAAATCAACACAAGGCATTGTTCTATGTCTCCCCTGTTTTAGTTTCCGGGATTTGTTCAACCTAAGCCAGATATTAAGATATTTGTTTTCCAAGAGCGTGATTTTGGGCCTGGCTGTAGGGAGTACACTTAAAGCCAAGACAAAAACAAATCTAGAGCTAGAGGATATACATCAGCTAAATAAATAAAGACCTTGTTAAGAAATTTNAAACTAACGTTGACGTGGGATGTATNAACATTGGAGTGTAACGACATTTTAAAGGCTAAAATTAATTAAACATTAGACACTATAACNGCGTGATCATCACGGTGGATGTTTTAAGTTAAAATATATAAACAGTACCCTAAGTCAACGCATTAAACATTATAAAAGGAGAATCTGTAATACACCTTGCTATCCATATATAAGCTGTTATGGTGCATATCAAAGATTCCCGTTTGACGTCTATGCACACACAAAAACAATACGAAGACTGTGTGAATGGTTAAGCTACCACAGGAGGAAAACAATAACATTACAAAAAGCATAGTTCAACAGCAAACCTGCAAGAAACAAAACGGTATTTATTAAACAATTATAGAACCCGAGCTCGTGTTGAAAAATAAAATAGCGTCACCCAATCACTACTACTAAAAGCCTGCTATTCGTCGGAAAACGCAACAACGCAAGACATGCACGCATTCCTTCTTCTCGATCGATGTGCACTCCTGTCTCTCTTCTTGACCCATTTTCAGCAAATAATCAATCAAACACAAGAAGCAACTTCTTATGCAGCCAACAAACACTCTTCAAGTATAAACAATGGACTAAAAATTTAACTTGACATTAGTTGTCAGTGTTGGTGAAAACCTCGAGGATTTGGGCGCAAAACAAACGAATCTCCTTAGGCCTACATCCTGAATAGTTTTGAAGAATTTCACTTGAAAATAACGTAACGGTGCCATTAGCTTCTGGGATGTTGAACCTAAAAATGCACGTTTATATACCATTACCAGTATTTGTAGCATCTCATTCGAGTAGTCGTTGAGGTATAACGATAACTAAGTTAATAACAGAGGTTCGGAACAAGTTCGATCAAACGAACAAATAGTTTACATGAAAGTCTGTATGTTCGTATCTTCAAATCGGCTAAATCTATTTACCATAGTGTTCCTGGATTTAAATTTTCAACTTTGACGTTTCTATTATACCTGCCATTTAGGTATCCCGTTATTAAAAGGCGACTTCTCGTGTATTTTCACTACAGCACAGTTTCTATTATAACTTNCAACTTCCGCATGTACACCATCAATGTGTCAATCATGTCAGCATTTTGATTAATTTTGCTGTATATCCTAGACTTTTCACATTTTCATTACACTAAGTTTATGGAAGTCCTAAAGACATTTTCTCTATTTTCCGCCAAACGACAGTTTTTCCTCTATTTAGCTGCAATACATGAACCGTATGATTTTGTCAAAATCCAAGTCCATTGATACAAGGCACGGCGCGTCCAAAACGGGAAGGTTTTGCCATCTGGATTATTTTTATTTCAAACGATAGAAAATTTACCTATTTGGCTGTAACACAAACTCTTGACTCAATTTTGTTAAAATATCATGCCCAAAAGTATTGCTCCTATGTACGTCTAAAATGAAAAATAAATGTGGACTATTAACAGTCAGAATAGTATTGAGTGTTGTGGTTAAAATGTGCAAACCAGATCAACCTTCGAAATCACCTAATATAATGGACTGATATTAAAAACAGAAATTCGTTTCACACATTCATCAATAGGGCCTATATGGAAAACGCACAAAAATAAACAAGCAGGTATACAACTACTCTTGTTCGAACGATAATGACGTTGTTGTTCACCTACTATAATTATGATATTACACCAACCTAAACTTTAACAATAATTGTCTTTCATTTTTGCTACAAGCGCTTCCTTTCTCTACGCCACTGCAAAAGAACTAATAAACGTAGGTGGGAAAACAAGCTGAACCAAGGGAGCTTTCGGACAAAAACCTTTCCAGAAATATTTACAAAATGCTATTGATGGATATAAAAAAATATTAAAGCAACGCATTTTTTTTTTTTACATAAAATTATATTTTCATGACGCCATAACATCCGTTATTGTGGGTAGAGAGGGCGAGAGAGAGGAGAAAGACTGCATACACCCATCCATCCCCCAACTGCGTAGAGAGGGCGAGAGAGAGGAGAAAGACTGCATACACCCATCCATCCCCCAACTGCGAACGATGCGTTTTAATTGATGCTTTTGACGGCATGCCATCACATGCAACAAAAATGAAACACCACCTACTACGGTAGCAACGCGCAAAATTTGACAACGCCGCCATGCCTCCACCGCGTCGAACCAATCGGATATTTGTCGAGTGATTCACCTTCCCGCCTTGCGAGAGAGGTCCTTGGCCCAACGCTCAGTTGCCACACCGTATTTTCTCGCCACGGAAATCACGCGATTTTAGTGATGCGCGCCGCTATTTGAAGAGACTACAAAACCCGCCGCACTTACACAAAAGCAACCACGTGGCAACAGCGAGCTCCCATGACAGAGTCCGCAAGGATTGAGACATACATACTCTCATCTTGCATCAAAAACTATCTCGTAAGCAAAATGCCGGTCTCACCGTACTTATCAACCAACGCTAACTAGGGCGTGGCATCGTCAACAATACAAGGGACATTTGGACAGACAAGCGCGTTCACCTGAAACAGAGCAGCCAACCGTTTCCAATTTTAACACAAAAAATGCCTAATCAGTGGGAAACATTTATGATGTCTATCATCACTACCCCTCAGGAGATCAGTCACACATTGTACTCGGAAAATCATTAGAAAAATTGCTGGCAAAGCAGTGTCACGTTTATTTCACGTGTCACGCTATTCTGTCACTATTCTTATCTCTATCGCTGATAAGCTATATAGAAGAGCCTTTCATCCTCTTCAGACTTTGATCCTCTGTGACTCACAGTTTTAATCATCCGTTACGTCTGTAAGGAAGCAATTAAAGCAAGGTTCACCTAGGAGGGCACGGCACGAGTCGAACAATCTTTGTTGAAGGAATGTTAACGATGGATGAATGACGAAAATCGAGATAACTTTACATTCAAGTCATTTGTTATTAACGCAAAACTAACTGCAACATTTTAACGGATTTTATTTACTTTGTACAGAGAACTTTTAACACAAAATTAAAAACAGCCCGTTATTCGTTTATGTAGTCACTCTTCTGGTATAGCTTGCAGTGGGTGTGGTGGAAGGGCGATGACGCATTACATTTCCAGTACCCCAGTAAAGGCGTGAATCGATTAGTTTGACGTGAACATTCGTGACATCAAGGTGTCATTTTTTGGTACTCCAGTATTCACCCACTATACTAAACTAGCACGGTAAATAACATATTCGTCTGCATAAGCAGTTTCATTTGAAAACATCGTGTGATATATTTCAAGTGTCAAATTATTCGATTCCTTAATTTACACTTTGCAATACCCTACACTTCAGTTTATACAATACGACTGCCGTTTTTCAATATTCACTGTCATTTAATTTTATTAAATTTTAGTACTGAATGGAACAGCAATTAATTAATATTAGAGAGGTCAGCTGAAGCACGTATTCTAATTTGGTTGTTCGTTAAATATATTATTTAATTTGTGGACAATATTTCTCCAAATTTCATATAATACAAGAATTATTACACTTGACTAATATACTACGAAGTTTTACTGGTAAAAAGATGTTCGAGCTGCATTAAAGATCAGCTAAGTACAATACGCATAATTATGAGGGTAAGAGAGGACATTAAATCAAACGTTTTCTCAAGTTACTACCAACGCATCATAAATAGTTATTGAAATTTAAAATGTGAATGTATTTCAACATCCCTGCAATAAATAACTCGCTCAAACTGGAAAGAATACAAACAAGTTGGTAATAAAAATATAACTTTCCCTCCATGGAACCCGACCTTCCAAACACTGTCAAGTAACTATCGTTTCATCACAAAAGCTGCACGAAAAATCGATACCTCGTCAGTACATAGTAATACACTACACACAGCTATTTACCAGGGACCACATAAACATGCTTTTTCTTAAAACCAGATTTCATTCTTGGTAGCGACTGAGAGTTCAACCATTTGTTATTACAACCCTTGAAAAGGACCCGCTACCTTACAGGCGAGCCCTGGAAGGAATTGTTGATGCATCACACGTTATGTGCATAAAAAAGACAAAATTGAAAAGCGACAGTTTTGATGGAATAAGCACTCGCTCCACATTCATTCTCCTTTATCACAGAAGTCACGTCAACAGTTGTATAGTCTGGGTGCGAGTGAAGTGCATTGCACAACTCAATTAGGAAGTTATCTCGAGGACTCTGAACACAAAAAAGCACAATAAGCATAGTTCAGCCAAGCGATGTTGTGTGTACCGCTTCTGACTTCAAAGGAGAGCACACACGCACTCTGTTCGATACGCTCATATTATTTTCATAGACTTGTAGAGGACGACGACTACTCTAGGGCGTAAGTTATTCTATTCCGACAGGCGCCTGCATCGATCGGCAAAGCGACGCGCCATTCGACAGACAGGCGATCCATGCAAGCCAGCCAACCAGCCATACAGCCAACAGACCACACGTGCAGCTTAATACATCCTTCCTTCCACGATTGAGGCGTATGTCATATACCTATTCTCTCTCTACATCTGTAAACACAACTCGTGCATGTCTCGCNTTTCCAAATCCTATCGCGTTGCTCTTGTATTTTCAACTTGGAAAATGCTCATTCAGACGTTATAAACTGAAACGATCCGACTAATGCCACCACTGAACATAACCTATAATACAAAGTACATAAAAAATTGCAACAGTGAACAAAATTGACGCGACATTTCGANAAGGTTGTGGCTTGACACACGAATTTTAAAAATGCGATACTTGNGTCTTCCACATAAACCAAACCCACATTTACTTGGGACCCATTCCTACTGCAATGCATATTCAATCCACTGCCGTTACTCTCACAAGTGTACATTTGAATGACGACTTTAAACTGTATTTTCAGTGGCGAACACAACCTCTAGTCCGTCAGCGTGAACTTCTGGAGTATGAGTAGTAAACGAGTATGTTCAGTAAAACCATGTCCTGTAATTAAAACGATTGCCATAACACTCTACATTTAAAAGTACCACTCAACGAACATACCCCTCGTTTCAATCAACCTTTTCTCGCCAGCTAATTATTACTAGCATATAAGGTCAAGTGCTGCATAACATGAAGAAACTTTCACACTCAAGTTTAATCATACCTGTTTTTGTGTGGGTGTGTGAATTTCATAGTAATTGATAAAAAACACCCGTGTAGACACCCATTTTCTCCTGTAATTTTCAGACATGGACCAGAGCTGCCTTTTACTTTACTGCAGGGCAACTACCAAGGTACGAGAATTTGTCCTATTATGGAATAGTCTTTCACATGTGGAAAAGTAAACTTTAAACCCCATCTGTCTTCTTAACTCCCCACGAGGGCAAACTTTTCGTTTTGATGATGGTCCATCTGCGATTAGTTTATTACATACTTTCTCACATCATGCTTTTGTTCCTCCCATAGTTACTCTTGTGGTCATTTGTTCCTCCTCCTATTAATTTTGTTCACCCTACATGGTCAAGCTTTATACACAGCCTACAGAATACAATCCTACCTTTTCCTCTAGATTTTCTAAACTCGGGAAATCGTTACCATCACGTCATCGACTCGAACAATCTTCATGCCTTCTAAATAAAGGTTAATAAGAATTGTGTTGATCACGGGTTCTTTGTATACTTCAACGGNTTTTGTACCACAGNTTTATTTAGCCTTTTCTTTGATGAGCTGCTTTCTTTAACACCTGTCAATGAACCTGTGAGCCAGCCAACATAGGGTGTGCTTTACGTTTACAAGTATTAATGGATACCATTTTACACTGACTAATATAGTGCTCACAACCTTATACACCTAAACATGTGTACTAAATGGGTCCAGTCAACAAAATGATTGTCAATAGGCCTACTGAATATGCCAAACTCTTCAAAGTACCCCATTGGGGCAGTTCCATTGCAAGTTTTACAAACAAACAGCTGGCATGTAAAACTTTACGAGTACAACTGTCAATGGAAATACTGGATGTGATTATTTCCTGTTTAACTCTCAGTGCTAAATATTAGTACTTAGCTAACCTCCTGAACAAACTAAGACTGATTCAGACATTCTTGAGGTAGTCAGTGGATGGACAGTAAGTAGAACTTAGAAAGGGTCTGTCAAAAGCAGGATTAAATAGCCTTCAGCTGGACAGTCTACTGGACCTGCTGAATGGTTAACACACCCTCATGCTTATCAGGCTTGGTATACAACAGAGAAAATTGGCAATTCAGCATACTGTGAAACCAAACGAGTTGAACGAACTATTTGTCTCTCCAGCGCCTAGTTTTATCTTTTCTACTTTCTAACGTTTAAGCTAACAGCTAGCTAAAAGACTATAAAGTTAATTTCCATGCAGTAGGCCAGCCGATTAATAACATCCACTTTTGCCAGCAAAATGTTGTAATGATCTCTTAGTGGCTTTTTTGGTAGCCTACAACATTTTTACAAGATGAGATTCAAAATTACGACAACAAAACTGGAATTCTGACTGCCTCATTTGTCCTCAAGCTGGGGAGATTTTATGCAACCATTAACTGGGTAGCAGTTATTTGAAGATGTCAAAATAATAATAATAGAGGGTTACTGGTTGGAGTAAAAGTACCAAAAAATATAGCGACAGTCTATACACGATGGAGTAGCTGTAATTCTAAAAAAAGTAAGAGTGAAAAACTAAATCTACACTACTGTAAAGAGCAATTACTTTTTTTTACACACATCAAAACAGTTCAATATATGCACCAACTGCTGCCCTCTGAACATTAAAAACAACATTCGACTTCCTGTCAAACAGTCTACAATATGTTATGCAGATTTCTCCAACAAGATCAGTGATGTACGCATTGGTGTATGGTAAACCTGACTTCAGATATAAAAGACTTGACGGACTTTAAGGAGTGAACACACATAATGACTAGGGTGAAAATTCAATGGGTGTGGGAGTCTAATTAAGAGTAGATTTTCAATNATAATTTACAATATATTACAAACAATACGTTCCTGAATTAGTTGCCTACAATACAATTCTGAACTTGTGGCACAGCTCCCACTAAGAAAATAAGTTGGGAAGTCGTCTTGATTTCGACAGTTCTCTGACTGGAAGTCAAATGTTTTTTTTTTTGCAGTCATTGTGGGACACTGATAATGTGTGTATTGGTAAAACAATGAAGCATTAGACTTATCCTGACGTAAAATTCTGACTACAAAAAGTTATCAGTATACTTTCATTTTGTTATTGACTGTTACCATGTCACTGTACACTTAGAGCATAGAAAAAATAGCTTCAGAAAATCTATTCTGTACGAGATTTATTATTACTCAATATACTTGCAAATAGTGCAGTCCACGAAGTTTAGTTAGGACAGGAAATAAAGGGAAGAAATTGTGTATTATAAGTGACAAATTGTAGGCTAAGTAGCAGGGTTTTGTGATTTAAATCATTTTTTTTAATTACTAGATTTCAATAATAGATTTTAATTCAAGACTCCAGTGTCACACACTTGAGAGAAAGTTAAGAATTCTTGTCATGTGTTTCAAGTTCATGACCCTGGTTGACCCATTTATTAATAGACAACTGATAAACTTGATTATTTATAATTTGGCCAGATAAAGATTATCTCCTATATTTAAGAATCAAGTCTATTTCAGTTGTTACACTGTGTAGAGTTAGTTGTAACAAGTGTTAACATGTCTGGCAGAAAGCAAGATGCTATTTGGCCGACTACCCAATTTCTGGTTTGCCTACCATTGTCAACTTTAAAGATAAAGTGCAGCCCTTTCCTTTGTTTAAGTTTGATGAAAAAGTTGTTAGCAAAGTAACACCACTGGCTTGGTGGCTGTCAATTGCAGACAGGCTTGAAAAAGATGTAGTCGATGTGGTTATGAAACTTCTAATAGCGACTGCTTCTTCATCTGGAGCGGAGAATATTTTCGACGTTTGGATTCATCCATTCTAAAGTAAGAAATAGGTTGGGCACAGATAAGGCAACAAAGCTAGTTCAAATATAGAAGACTTTAAATTCACACAAACGGTCAAAGTAAGTTCTGTGTTTCATTTATTAGGTTTGTAAATGTAATGTGATTGAGAGAGTCTAGAACTGACTCCTACTTAGTTTTAACTTTTAAGTGAAACGTGTAGCGAAAAAATAAATAATACACAAGCCCGTTGCCATCGTTTGTTGTTTTGATATTTTTTTATTTAATTAGTTTGACGATGTCTATTTCAGTTATGTACTGGCTAACGACAAATAAAGTATTGTATTAGTTATGAAGTAAAACTGCAGATTTTCAACTTCTGATAAAAGTTTTTTGAACATGAATCTTTACAGCTTCTTTCTTTAAGTAAAGGCACAGAAAGCTACATGGTTAGATCACTCTGCAGAATGCCACTTTCCCTTTCTTGCTTAACCAGTGTAAAATGTAAACCGTAAAAGAGAAGTTAAAAATTATTTATATATATATATATTAAGTTTTTTACACGAGTGTCTTATTTTTTTAGAAAATAGACTATAAACTATTAACTGAAAAAAGCAAGTAACAAGCAAGTAACGACGAAATATATTTGTTATTCACTTGTATTACTTCCTCCAAACCTGTGATATTCTGCACACACAAATCTGTTGTGGAGCATAGTGACTTCCAAGTCCAAATTAAGCATTTTAAGATACTTGGGAGACCTTTAACTAGCCTAATATATTTATAATATGAGGCAGAATTGGAACAAGTCTGTAAAGATTTAAACATATAATCTACACTTAGAAATCTAAGGTTAAAAAAATCTGATTTAAAACAAAAAAATTCCGATTTTTTTTTTTTAAATCACGATTTTTTTTAACCCTGCTAAGTAGGCATTAGGTGACTTCCAAGAGTTGTTCTTTGGACATATCAATGAACATTTCGGGCATAAAATACACCCAAATCCCATTAGTTGAAACATCTATTTCTAGGCTAAAAAGTAGTAAATTACTAAGTATTCAATAAATAATTTTTGTTTATTCTGATCCATGGAGCTTCTAGATCCAATATAGGCTGTAGCACTGCCACATGGAACTAATCCCAGCTGTTTTCAGGTTTGTTAAGGCAAAACTTATAATTTGAAAGTAAACACCGACTTCGTAAAGATGGATTACATACAATATGAACATTCATCTTAGTTTTGTGGTAACTACAACAATCCAAACCATACTACGATATGGTGGTAACATTGTACCAATATTGTGAAAGTCTATATGGGTTCCAGTCAGGGTTAAAAAAAATCGATTTTCGGTTTTTTAATTAAAAAATGTTTATTTTTTTATTTCCATCGAATATTTTTTGCCTAAAGAGTAAAGAGCCATACAAAAAAAAAATATCCATCAGTCCTCATTTCAAACGACATAAAAAAAGAATGCAACTGTAGTCCTGTTATGTAATCAAAATGACGTATCTAAAAAGATGTATAGCCTTAGATTTGAGTGAATGAGTATTTAGGGGTTTAAACCGTTTAACAGCACTTTTTGGTGACAGATGCCACTTAACAGCATGGATATCTTGATGGTCATCAGTCATTTCAGATCCTAAACATTTTGTTTTGTGGTTCCTTAGATGAGAAACAATCCCCTGCATCTCTTTCTTGCAACTCAGACATATTGCTCTGCATCCATATTTGTCTGAAGTTGAGACTTTTTTTTTATAATAATACCATTTAGTCTTGTTTTCTTCCAGGCATTTAAAAAATATACACAGTTAATAGTGATAGTTTATACTTTAGAATTTCACAAAACACAATCTTCCACAATACTGTTGTAACTGGTTGCTGACACACTAATAAGTGATTATAAAATTAGGCAAAGATATTAAAAAAGTTTAAGAAATTTAATTTAAATATAACAAAAATTAATTTAACCTAAAAATAATTTTGAAAACAATCTTTAAAAAATTATTTTTTAAAAATACCTTTGACTAATTTTAAGTATATTTTGCCTCTTGCAATTTTTCTTAAAAAGCTTTAGTTTTTGAGT
>KZ870278.1:25267-48030 GCA_003456935.1 Machilis hrabei | reverse complement strand
TGAAACAATGCTGTGGGCAATACCAAACTCCTGGGCCACACTCATCACACTTCGTCCTTCTTTCAGTTTNCCGATGATTCTTCTCCGTGTGAAGTCATCCAAATGTTGTCTCCGGGCCATGTTGTTGTGAGTAACACCACCACACTGCACCTTAACAGCTCTCTGACTGACACACACTGTATCATTCGGATTCATTCCTTTCATTCAACTGCTTTGTGTTGGGGGTACAGGCTCTACGGTCACGCTGACGTCACGCCATGCAACGTCTAGCACCTTGTGCACATGTGGGAGACCTCTGGCAACATGCAGCCGGGCTTTCATTCATTTCCACCGACTACGCAATATTTTATTTTACTTTATCTATCTCGCCCTTAAGTTTTGCACACCAGTGTATATACCTCTAATAGCACTTAAACGATGCAAGTACAAACGATGAAAATGCGTGCACAAACGATTGGCATATTAAAAATTTGGAATTTGAATAGTGGGAGGGCTACCATTAAGCTGGCCTCCTCACTTTATACCTGTAATAACACTTAAATGGTGCAAGCACAAACGATGATAATGCGTGCACAAACGATGCACAAACGAAGGGCATAATAAAAGTTTGGATTTTGAATGGTGGGGAGAGCTATCATTAAGCTGTGTCCCCCACTTTTACACCTCTAATAGCATCTAAACTATGCAAGAACAAACGATGAAAATGCGTGCACAAACGTGCACAAACGATGCAAAAACGATTGGTATAAGAAAAAACTGTTTTTGATGAGGTGGGGGTCCAGCTTAATGTACCTCCTGATACCAGAGTGACCAGACTAGACATCTAGAATTTATAACGTTACTCATGCAGGTACTCAACAGAGGGACCAAAAAGGGTGTGATTTTTTAGGTCAGAGGACAATTGCGTGATTCAAGGGGTCTAAGTAACATCTGTTTTAAGTGCATTCAAGTTTTGAAAAGTAAGAGAAACTAAATATTTTACGAAACACTGGAAATGAGTGAATGAAAAACGAATATGTTTTTGTGAGGGGGGAAAAACATCCCTGGCAGGGATGAAGAAGTGGCTTCACGAGACAAGGAAATATTTTTACGAGAGGGGGTATTTCCCCTCATTCCCCTCGTTAATTCACCCCCTGTACAGTACACAACACCAACAGTGTGTGGATATTGAATCCAGGACTTATGGTATAGTAGCCGGTTAAGTTAGCAATGACTTTACTGTGGTCGGCTTTGAATTTCACTGAATATACAGTACACACTTAAGATGTGTGATTTTGTTTTTAACTGTTTGAAGCCTGTTGCTGTAATGAGTATAATTTTTTGCAGACAGTAAAGATGAAACCCATAAATTTAACCCATGAATGTTGTCTAGGTAAACTCACATTAGGAACAGTATATGCTAGACAAACTAGTGTATGACTTCTAACGATAAGCTCGCACTGTTTTAAGAGTTTAGGCAGCAAGTCAATGAATATAACATTTATTTCTCTACGCACGTTTTGTTACCATATTTAAATACTTTAGAACATGATCGTTTTAACACAACATTTGATGTTTTTCTGCACTCAACGTCGTAAAAAAACCGTAAGTTCGGAATTTAGTCCTACAGTCGAGAGTAATCGTAATAGGCCATCAATTTTTCATAGTCTACTATTACTCAATACCTATACAAATCTTCCCATGAACTAACATACAGTATATACATAAAAATATATACACTCATTAATTATAGTGGGGGCACAGATAAACAGAATGACAGATGAAAGATTATCCAAGCGGACTGGACAATTCGTCATTACAAATGGTCGTCAAAAATATAACTAAACACGTTAAAATATTCCCTTAGAGATGGAGTTTATAAAGTGTTGTTACTTTTGATTACGAAAATTAAAAAAATATGTTTGATGTGTTGGCCGTAAAAAAAAACGGAGCTACAAAACTCAGCTGACTTACCGGTATACGTGGCCTCAAACTTCGAAATCTTAGACCCAGAGACAGGCAATACAGGTCGAGTGGCGACGAAAGGTCATACTTTTCGGAACTTATTCGTACAGCAAAAAAAGCCATATGAAAAAAGGCCCGATTCTGAACGGTTACTGAGTTGCTGTACGACTGATATCAGTAGAACATTCACCTGGGCAATTTTGAACTTACGTAACAGTTGCTAACCGATCTTAACCAGTTGATGGTTGTGTCTCACAGCATACCTATAATGGATGTTTTTTGCTCACGCGGTACCGTAAGTACTTTGAACACGACGGAGCTCATTTACATCTCGATGGTCGTTTACCTGACTGATGGATCGGTCATAGGAATGCAGCAAACCAAAATGTTGATTAGCTACCCAGATCTCTGGATCTAAACCATTTAGATTATTGTGTGTGGAAGTAGATGAAAGCTGTGATCTACGAGAGGAAGGTAGAAACATGACAGGTATTGCTCGATCGCAGTGTGGATTCTGCAGCACTCATCAAGAACAATCAAAATTAACTAAAGCAAGCTACTCGTGTGACTCACTGACGAGTTGCATTGCGTATTACTGCCAAGAGCGGTATTTCTGAACATTTAATATTATAAACGTGTAAGTCAGATTTAATAATAAGTTAGTAAGCGACTCTTTAGTAAGCTTCTTTTAAGACTAAACCAGTTATAACTCCGGATATATTCAGACTCGCACGCGTGTGTACATGTTTGTGTGAATGCACTGGCCAAAATTATTGTGAATGAAAAGACTTAGTTAACGGCCCCAGACATTATGAAGGATGTCTGACCCTTCATTTGACTCACTGCACAACCATGTTCAAGCACGTCAGTTTGAGTAGAACACAAAAATTTATTCTGAAGGATTAGATAGATGGCTAAGTGCAAATCCCATGTAACACAGATAAGATGAATACTTAGTCCTTAAAAGTAAGCCTCTTAATATGGAGATATACAGTCGTTAAATATGGCGCAATATTTTGTCTTTATGGTTTCTTCGTGTACAGGTTAATAATTAAGGACCAGTCAGTTTATTTTTTCTGAAAATAAAAGTACCATTATGAGATGTTTGCAAACAACATTACTTAAACTAGTCGTATTATTCTTGTCGGAAGTATCAGTTTCGTTCCTTCTTATACATATACAACAAAAGTTGTAGTTGCTAACGTTTATCACAAACAAGGCTTTAAATCAAGTGCAAAGCTTAACCATCAATTCACATAAATAAAGAATGCGGTATTTTCTTTCATCGTCTGCTGCCAACGTTGGCCAAATGTTCCTTTCGATGAACTGGAGGAATTTGTTAAGATGAAGAAACACCTTAGCTACAGTGGCATTGTAAATCCTATTTCATTCATAAGGAAATACTTTTTTTCTTGCATTTAGCATATGTTCTTTTCAATATTGTTTAAAAGATTATATTAACAAGCACATAATTTTGTTACTGTCCTCCAGTTTAAACAAAGGAGTGGTCAGTTCACGCCTTCAGCTCAAATAAATTATGTCCATTATTTGCGCGTAATGTGAACGGTATCGATTGACAATGCCAATTTTATCAATGATTTTTTCAGTGATGAAGCGACATTCCAGCAGTCTGGTAAGATCAACAGACACTATTGTCGTTTATGGGAATCAGAAAATCTACTTAATAATAATAATAATAAATTTGAAATGTGTTATTAATTGCCAAAAACCATTTTAAAATAGTTGTTTAATCAACGAATTTATTAAGGAGTAAATTATTATTGGAGTAAATAATTTATGGGCATCCTATATATACAGTATGGGAAATATTTGGGTAATGTACGGATATAGTAGTCTAGAATAATTAGTATGCAAATCTAAAATTAACTTTTTGTCGCTAAGCGGGATGGCAAAAGAGTAAAAATTGCGATGGAAGATGCTGCCATCTATTATCCATTTTTGTACATATTTTAATACCTGGTGCTGTGTATTCTTAAAAAATAAGTTTCGCCTCGTAATTACGTATTAAATCACCATTTTTTGTCACATAAAAGTATATGTTTACATTTAGTGTTAACATTATTTTATACAAAAGCCATTCGAATATTGAAATATAACAATTTCATGAAGGAATGTGATGTAATATGTACTGCACGTATTTATCAAATTTGGCATCCAAAACCTTCAAATTTTTCTCCACGGGCGAGATACGGCTTTTAACCACTACTTACTCTAGGACACTGTAGTATGGATATGGAAGCGATATGATACATAACATTTAAGCCTTGAAAACACGACAATCAAATTTCCAATGCGGAATATTCGGCATTAGCGTTAATGCGTATTAAAGTGGACTGAAGAGTAGCCGAGTAGAGTAGTTTAACATGAAAAGTCAAGTGTAATTTCCACTTTGGTACTTCAGTTGTCACGGTGACCACTCAATTCTTTAATAGCACATAAAAAAGCAAACGTGCAATGTGATGTCCATTTCTTAAAGTTTGTAGATAATTTGTTACATTCAGAAATATGGAATCTGGTCTTAATTTTTGTGGGAAAAACCTTAGCATTCCGTGTGGTATCATCCAAACATTTTTTGTGGATTTGTCATACCATACAGGTAATGCAATCCTATCAGCTGACATTGCTGCCACCATCTTAGCTACTGTTCAAGCTGGCTTGAGCCGATATTCATCTGTAACAAGAATTATGATTATTGCGCTTTTAGAGAATGCGGCAAAATTCGCAATAATCCAGATGCAATACACGTTTAACCGCGAAGCACTTTTCACACTGAAGAATAAGCCATTTTAAGCTAGCTTGGGGACTGTCGTGTAACCATAACTCTTGCTAAATGTAGTTTCCAAAAGAAGGATATAACGTATTATTAGAATAAATATATTTTTTTAAACACATATAACGAACATTCAATGTTATAAAATAAAATATATAATTGAATCTATAAAAACAGCTACTTTGATTATTATCTGTATTGTAAATATATCATTTGAATAGCATCTGTTCAAAGTACATCATTTCGCTATTAGCTTTACAATGATCAACTTTCATTTTTTCATCTGGACCACAAACGAAAGCCATCTTAAACTCGCACTTAACAAGGGCGTGGCTGGTGTATTGCAAAGGACATGCCGAGGGTGTCCAATGATAACCAGAGACTCTTCCAAGGATGGGCATGAAGACACACAATAAAACAACAACAGACAAATGACGAGCAAGACCTTGCCAAGGCCACAAGGTTAGAAACGGCATCTCTTATCCCGAAGCGAAATCTTTATGGACAACTGTGTGTAATTTACAAGCAAACAGGCGGATTCACTAAGCAATTATTATACCTGGACATCGAATCGATATAAAACGATACGATCTTTATTTGGTGTCCTATAACCTATTACGTCACGGAAAATTATAAGTTCGCTATATCCGTTTCAGTTTCTCACCCTTAGCATTTTAATATTTTTACGAATCTTGTAGTATGGAAAAACGAATAAAGTTTTATGACGTACTATAGTTATATAAACAAATTTGTTTTTCGTCATATTTTTGTGAAATATAGCTTAAAATAATATATCATGTTGAATTACTGTAAAATAGAGTTTTGATTACTTGGTTATTTATGTAGTTATTAATTAAGGGATCATACAAATTTTACACAAATCACTACTTATTTGTGTGAAAATCAGAACAAATTAGTTTTTTGCATAAGCGAATACATAATTTAATGCCCCTTCTACAGTGGGTCACCCGTCGGCAGTCGGCAAGCGTGGCAGAAAATAGAGTCTTTACACACATCGAAAATAGCAGGCCACAGGGGCGTCGTGACTCGTGACACATCAGCCAATGAGAAAGAAGAACTCGGTGAAATTCAAACGACAAAATTTCCGAGAACATGCAATTTTCACATTATATTAACTTCTGTTAATAAGGATAACGCTTATTCTTAGTATAAAATACTTCACAACATCAATTATAAGTTCGTCTTCCACTTTAACCCTTTCTTCTTCGTCATTTTAAACATGGGTTGCAGATCTAAGTCAGCTTCAGCCACTGTGCTTCACAGTAGAAAGTGGTATGCTGATTGGCTGACTGCCCCTGTGGAATCGGCAAGCGTGGCAAAAAACATGGAAAATGAACCTGCTAAAAAAATAGCTTCTGTTTAACAACTGATCATTCAACAGCACACCAGGGACGATTCATCCGTATATGATGTGAGGAACATCCTACACTTTGGAATGAAATATTTGTTTAAATTAAATTCAAATGTTTGAAAATTTATAAAATTGACATGTAATTTGATCGCGAAAGAACAGTTAAATTATTCCCTTGTATTAGAAGAGAAACATACGGCATCGCATGAGGATCTATGAGACTACAGGGTACCCTACCGATGTAGGATGCAATATTTTCACCTCAAGGCCCTCTGTTATGTTGTACGTAACGTGTGCCGTGCTGAAATAACACAGTTGTGTAGGAGATTTGAGGATGTCGCCTGGTTGCCTCACATAATCAGCGCCGGTGACTAAGTCTTGTGGTTCACACACTAGTTTCCAGATGATGGGGCTACTATCACTCTAACACAAGTTTCAAATCGTCAAAATGAGCCATCCTAAAAACGGCCTGTATATCGAAATAACTGTGCCAATTTTGATTTTGATTGTCTTCTTCTGTTAAACTTAAACCCACAAACATTTGGAAATCCATAACAATATTATTACAAGAACGTGGATATATGCAATATCATAGCTAATTATTAGACGGCTATTAACCAACTTAGTGGTTTGTGATGTGTACCTATACATCCTATACGCAGTAAAATCCACGAGTCACCACTGAAGCACACCAACCGAAAGTTGAATTCTGGGTAATGGGTATTCCACTTGCCGAATGCGACTGACGACCTACTGTAAAACGGCCGTGAGTAAATCGTGTGCTACGAATTGAAATAGTTCCTAATATTTACGTTGGAAAATACAAGTTTTCCTACGATCTTTCCAAAGACATTGTAATATGAAATATAGAAAAAATGAAACTTTACTCAAACAGTATTATGTTCACATTGTTAGTCCTCAAATATGCTCACCCCATGAGGAGATCGAACCTAGAAACACCAACTCGCCTAGCTCAAGAGAATGTACACGATATCACTTGGCCAATGAGCCACATCTAAATGTTTGGACGAATTAGTAAGTGCTATCATCCTAAATTACTCATCCACACGGTTGCTGGGGCTTGCTACGTGATTATTTGCACAAGCAATGCTTACCGGAGAGGATTTAGGAATAAGGTCTCAATTCTCAGGGTATTGGTCGACCAACACCCCTAAGAAGAGAGAATCTCGTGTTCAAAATAATCAGTAAGAATAACTGTCATGCTTTTACTTTTTATAAAAGTTTTCAGAACTCTTGAAGAAAACTAAAATTTATTGAGATCGTATGACCTTCTAATCTTCTCAATAATAAGGTGTCATGGAGGTTCGCCGCGAGCGTGGAAACCACGGATACGCTGCTACCGTTAAGAAGAAGTTACACTAGGGATTACTTTCCCTTAAAGAAGTATAGTTCTGTTTATTTCTGTTACGAGGCTTTTCTAGCCTCTACGACAAATGCAGGCATCGTCGTATCATTGAGCGCCTTTAGAATACGTTCCCAAGTTCCTGGCACACGGCGAATTGTCTCACAGCTATGCATAATTCGGTTTCTAAATCATCCACTGCAGACGAATACACCAAAGATTTTAAGTGACCCCACAGATAGAATTTGCTCAGAGTCTAATGTGTCCTACAGTGAACCTCACCTACACATTGACTTTTTTTTTCAATGTACTTCTTTACATGATCTACTTAATTTTGACTTTTTTTTCCCAATGTACTATACCTATAACTTACACCTAAGCATCTGAAGTGCTTTCTTTGTCTGCATTTTATGTGGTGGAATACAAAGTCCTACTTCACACAGCATCGAAACCAATCCATACTTCAACACAACGCCTACCCTACTCTGTTACACATATACCAGTACATAACATCTACCTTGTTATTCCACATCTATCCTATACTACATGTAGGTACACTAGCCTAAACCTAAGCCTTGTTGTTGGTAACGCATCCCTCAAATTCAAAGCATTTCGTGTAAAGGTTGAGTTGTTTGTTATTAAGTAAAAACAGCCTATTCTAGGCTATACATATTGTGCACTTACAGCATGTTATGCATATGTCATAATAAATTCCATCATTAATCTAATTTTATCATTTGATGAAGATTCGAAGTTCATTTGTATGAGTAATGGTGTGGAAAGCAAAGTCCTACTATAAACAGCTGACTGCATGGACACCATGTTGTTCTCTAACCATTAGTTAAAGGTATAACTAGAGGTAGAAGTAGTAGTTATTTTAAACTCCACATAACTAAAGGTTATCTCCTTAACTATACATTGTACAACCGAAAAAGTGTTTAACTATTGGTTACAATTTAATTTTCCTTAAACCGCCTTTATGCAACCGGCCCTAAATAGTTTAAGAATGTTACAGCTATATTGTTAGTTTTGTTTAAATGTAAAGAAATAAGATGGTATATTTAGTACAAAAACTATTGCTGTGGATTCACTGTTAAGTTACACGGAATTTCACTTAGGAAGATACACGAATCACGTTTACCATGTTAAAAAATTGAGAGATTTACAGACTAATGTTATCTGGCTACTAGATTACTCCATCACATGAAACCTTGAACATGCCAGGAAAATTAGCAGATTCTAATAACAGGCACACACGTTCCGTTTCGTGGTTAACCTTGACAAACTATTTGTCACTTAAATTACAGGCACATCAAATAAACAGTTCACGAAAAAAAAATTAAGTGGATCATGTAAAGAAGTAAGTGGTAATGAGTACTAAATAAATTAAATCCTCCCCAAATACATATTCAGTAAATAGAATAAACTCATCTAATTCCCTAACATTAATTTATATATATATTAATATGTTATAGTGAGTGTAAACTCGTGTTAAAACTGTTTAATATGACTGCTTGTTAAATAATTACCCATAGTTGTTTTAGTTTTTATGAAGATTTTTAGAAGGACACACCTGCATTTCACTTAATTCCGTGATACTCTAATTAATTTCATGGCTCAAAGGTTTATGCTTTAAATAAAGTTCAATAAACAACTTAACTTTGATCCATATACATATTCAAAATCCCCAAACAAGGCACACCCATGACCAATAATCATTCCTGGGGTTGAACTTTCCAATCAGGATGCGAGCAAGATAATGTTTAATTATAATTCTAATCCCGAAGTTCACAAACTAAATTAGTTCTGAAGGCTAAAATATCACTGCTTGATAAATATTATATAGTCTTAAGAGTAAATATATAATGTGCTAAACCACTTTTTTGCGTTACTTTCTTTTACTATGTTACCAAAGTAATTTTGTTAATAATATGTTCATATTTTTTCGTTAAGCTAGAAGAGGTGACTGGCACAAATTCAGTGACGTAAAATAAAGTTCAAGTTCAGTCAGTAAATGATATGACATTTCCTTATAATCGTTGGTGGTGATGAATCAGATTACATTTATAGAGGTTAAAGTTGAGGAATGATTGCAGGTGAAAAGATTTTTGGAAAGCATACTTTATACCACATTAATGTCACCTGCAAGTTCATCTAACTTTTCAATTACAATCACCACCAGCGTCGTTAGGCTCAATGTCGATTCGGTTTAAGTAAATATCGTATAAGTTAGTGATAGAAATAACGCATCAATCTATGTTGAACATCTATATGGCATCACTTTATAACCATAGACAAAACATGATACGATCCTATTTAAAACAAAATAATATTTGCCTTTATTGCCTGTCAGCCGATGGTAAGTAGTACTTAAAAACTAGAAGCATGAAATACAAGCGCGTTAGCCAAACCAACTACACATGACAGTAAGTGTTAAAATATATTAAATATGATTTATCTGAACACAGCTAAATAACAAGCTAGATTAGTTTCTAGATGATCTGCCATATACAGGATGTCCCATAAATCACGGCAAAACTTCGGGAATAGATTCCTCATATGTGGAGAATAAAAATAATTTATATCAACATGGGTCGGGATATGCTTACTTTCTCAGTTATTGTAAGAGGAGCCCATGTATCACATAGTTAATGTAATCAGTCCACACTCTTGTTAAAAGTCTTTAAACAGAAATCGTGTCACATAGGTAAACAAATGAGGAAAAAAGAGTACAGACGTACAGAAATACAAAAATGGGGACTCAGATTCATACGGCATAAGCTTCGAAAATCGAAAGATAGACTAAAATTATAAAGGAAGGAAATTAAAAGATCTTCACATTACCTTACAGAAATTGTTCAAAATGTCCACCTCCTGCTCGAATACAGGCTTCAGCTCGTCGTATCATTGAGCGCCTTTAGAATACGTTCCCAAGTTCCTGGCACACGGCGAATTGTCTCACAGCTATGCATGATTCGGTTTCTAAATCATCCACTGCAGACGAATACACCAAAGATTTTAAGTGACCCCACAGATAGAAATCCAAGGGGTTTAAATCGGAAGAGCGTGGAGGCCAAGCAATTCGTTCACCTCTGCCTATCCAGCGTCCAGAGAACGTTTAATAAACTCAGAAACTAAGCATTTCCCGACCCATATTGATTTAAATTATTTTTACTCTCAACATATGAGGAATCTATTCCCGAAGTTTTGCCGTGTATTTTTGGGACATCCTGTATAGTAGTATGATAAACACTGGAAAGTAACAAGTGAAAAAATTGCTATATTTAGCCGACCTGTCTGTATCCAACCTGTTTGTTCTAATGGCTAGTGCACATAGCTGTAGATCAAGAGGTTGAGGTTTAGAATTCAGCTTAAGGTATTGTTGTAGTGTTGTCCGTAGATTAGGAAAAAAATATGTAAACGTGTAACAAGAGTTAGGTTCAGAATAAAGAAACAAGCATCCAAAGAGCTACGGATGAGAACTACTTCGGAGTTTATAGGTTCAAATCTCACATAAAGGCAACCATANACGTTGCGTTTTTCCCTGTAAGGGATACATTTCTCCGTAAAATGGGTGCGTATGTTAGCACGATTCCGTTAAACAACAATGAAGACAAATTCGTTTTCCACGTTTGACTTGGTCTTTTTTGCCTGAAGCTACATTTCCGTTAGCGGTTTCCGAATGGAGTAGAAAGTCCCTCTTCTCCTTGACGGACAAAAAAATTCCGGTGCGAGTAATTTTTCCCTCCGCATACACTGTGTGTTTTCCTTTGCAACGGGTAATTTTAATCCTCTGTTAGGAAAAAAAAACGCGTAATGTATAGTCACCTTAAGACACGGATGTATATGATGTCCGATGACCTTTCTCATTTCCAATGATAAAAAATAAGCAATGTTTATCGTCTAAAAATGACCTATTTATTGTAGGTAGGACGTTCAACACCACGTATCATCACATCTTCCCTTATTTGTTTAAACTATAAAACTCGTTAAGTTTTGCAAGCGTAGTCCTCACAGTTTTCACTAAATTTATTACAGGCTATATTTTTGATAAAATTCAGTCACGATGTAAGGTCTACTAATACAGTACGCCAGGTTAAGTGAAAATGGAATCATATATAAATACAGGACAAAGTATGAAACAACCAGTGAAATCTTTACTAAAACCTTTAATTGAGCATAGAACATCTTGGCTAATCCCTAGAAGTCCGCGAAAAAGTAGTCCACTGTTGAGATGACGTTTCAAATCCTATTCAGGTAGCATTACTGTCACTTCAATCATTTTCATCTTTGTGATGTTAAATCTAGACGACCTTGGGACAGAGAAAGTGATACGTAAGCTGTTGAGTTCATAAGGATTATTTGGTATTTGAGATTATTAAAACATATGTGTTGAATACTCTTTAAGTCACAACTTATTTCAATTCGCACTGAAAATAACTGTTATGCCCTAATTCTAGTAAACGATGTGTTATCATGTCACGTAAAGTATACTTTTAAAAAGTAATTCCCTTGAAGGTGTTCTTGGTGGAGGTCTTTCTGTAATAGAAATGGATTTTGCCAAACAAAAAGTAGCCAAAATAAATTAAACCTGTCAACAGGTAATATTTGTAGTCCAATATATGCAGTTGCATTTTGACTTCTTATATGATTATTTGAGATTATGTTCACACGTTTTTGACATCTTAGGCCTAGTGAGAACTTATACGTATCTCAACGATGCTACAAGATTATTGAGTTTTGTCAGTCCCTCGACACATAGCCGGTGGTAGGTACTTACCACGTTTAATTCCCCTTACGCATGTGCTGTTCAAGATATCAACGAAATAAAAAAACCGTCTGTACCATGAGTTTAAATGTTTAGGGCGAGATATTTTACCAAGACATTATTATATTTGGTGTTTAACGTCGAATTGGCACTTCACGACGACGAACAATGATTATTTTCATTTATGAAGAGAGATTGACATCACCAACATCAATGCCTTACGCGGGATTCAAACCCACAAACTCGATCTAGAGCTCGCTACGCTACCCACTAGACTAGATTATTTATTATTTTTTCTAGCTCGTTTTCTACATTTTTGCTATTGTTTACCAGTCTCTCTACAGTTTTGTTGTTGGCGTGTTAGTTTATGTTACAGGTTAGTTAGTGTTATAGGTCAGTAGGGCAACACACAGTACCCAGTCTCTTCGGTGGGTCTCGAACCCGCGTGCCATCGTGTACGGCGTCCAAGTCCATGAGACACACGCCTTAGACCACTCGGCCACCGGGGACGACTAACAGTGAAAAATATATGCTAGATGAGGTGAAATATTAACATTCGGCGCTTTTCATTTTATATTTACATGGTGCCTTTGACCTAAGGTAAAAACGACTTCATTAGCATTATAGTATATAAGCCTACTATATAACACATTACAGTTATTAATAAATACTGAGGTAACGTCTGTTGTGAGGGCAAAGTGGATACTGTCAACTCTTCAAAGTCGCATTTTGATAACTTTATAATATTACTGGGACCCAATTTGTCACCGGAAGAGATACGACTTCAGTGATTTACTTATAACTGTAATGTGTCACATATAATGATTGTGTAGTCATTTTTACCTTACTACGGTAGAACTAAATACAAGTAGCTTGCTAACAGCCTCGAAGGAAGTCCACGAAGCTGAGTAGTGCGAACTCGTAATGCGATTACAGATTTTTACTGGTCGTAAGGAAATATATTTTACTGCTGCCGTTGTTTTAGTTGTCTTCACTTTTAAAAAAATAGTATGTGACACAAAATAAGCAAGCTATTTGTGTAATCAGAATAGCAAAACTCTACAAATGTTAATTTTTTACCCAGTGTTGTTAAATAAAAGAAACATGGGAATGAAAATGATTTTATTAAACATATTACTAGATATGTTTTGACGTGATCATTATTTTATCACGTGCACAATGCTGAACAAACAAGGCAAAAACAGTCAACATAAACGTGTACAACCATGACAAGGTTTTTAGTTTCCAGAAACGAACACCATGATCTATTCAAAGACTTTTCTGTTCTGTAGGTAAATGGGCTCCTCTTGCTCTAAATCCTTGTTCGTCAGCAATATAAGCAAGAGAAATTGGTTTACCTTCAGGTGAAGTATAAGAGAATGTCCCTTGCTTGACGGGTACGCGCTCTTTGCCAACAGTCTTCAGAAATCCAGTTTCCTTTTGGCTAAGTCCTTCTGAGGTTTGGAAGCTAAAATGAAAAATAGTTTGTATTTAGTCTTAACAAATTATATATAAATTTTAAATTACAGGCTCATAACCATCTTCACAACAATAGTTTTTTGATCCTTAATTATTATCTGCCATTATAAACTAATAGGTTGAACTAATGATTAGTGTACTGTACTCCCATCCTAAGTGGTATATCACGGGTTCAAACTTCATAACACATCATTATCCTGAATACAAAAGTTTATGAGGAGTCTGTGAAGCACATCACATTAAGACTCAGCACTACTACCTTCCAAAACAGTCTTCGAATCTGATATGAATATTGTTTAAAGCAGTTCTATTGAAAAATAAAAGGCTAACATCAAGATGTCATAATTTCTTCTGTAGAAACATATTTTATACCACATTCCCAATATAAGTAAATCACCGAAATAGAACCTGGTGTTGTAGAAATTGGTATGCTATGAGAATCCAAATTACTATCACAACAAATTTCAGCTATTTAGTGACAACTGTAATGTGGTACATAGTTAATTCTGCCGGCTATTAATGATGTTTAGGCCTTTCTTCAATAGAACTGATTAAATCCCGAAAATTTTGTAAAGTCAAAAACAGTTTTGGAGCTCAGTAATAATAATTATGAAGGTCCCTCCTAGGAGTTTCCTAGGAGGAATCTCAAACGAGGGGTCCTATCATTAAGTGGTAAGTGCCAAAAATAGTCATCCTGTAGTGTTAGCTCTTTGGAACCTTACATTCACAGCATAGTACCATAAGAGAAAATTGAAAATGTCAAAGTTTTTCAGTCATTACCGAGATATGGTTTTAAGTATAAGTATTAATTTCTAATATACAATAATTAATATAGAAATCTACAAAATTGTGTACACTACAGTATTTGTCTTTACTTTACAAATGAGCCGGTGAGAGAAAAAGTGGTGTAAGTCATTTTTGTTTTCGAATTTGAATTAAAACTGCAGACAAGAGCTGTGCCTTCATTTTGTTTTGTGCATAAATGGTATACATCTAATTTCACGAATTAGCCGACTTAAAAAGAAACATATAATCGGTACGTAGTATTATTATATTGTACAGCTTTTTAAATTCAACCCTTTATATCCCAAAAAATGATTTTATTTACACTACTTTTGCTTTCAAGTGCACATATGTGACACACTCTGACGTTTAAATCAAAGAATAAGTAAATAAGTTAATATAAAAAAAATACTATATCATATAAATATCGTTTATTTGTCAAAGTTCACGGTAAGAATAATATTAAATATTTTCAATTAAAATCAATTAGACATGTACTTAACTTCACCACTGTAATAGTAGCTTTAAATATATTCCCAGGTAATTTCTTAAACCGTCAGTTCATACATTCATTTTAATTTGTGCAATACATTATCTATAAGTCAATTTTCATTTAGAAATTACTGAAGAAAGGAAAGAAAAAAAGGTTGTTTACGTAACTACAACTGGTGTATGATTGATAATACGTACGTGGAAGGGCTAGCTAAGTAGGATTAATAAATTTTGGTATTAAAATACATTAGAACTCATTTCTGATTAAACAAATCGTGCTTCAAGAATTGTAAATGTGCAGTGATTATCTTTGCGTGCGATGCTTCTGTTTTGGATAAAGTTACCTGATATATTTTAACCTATAGTGCAAAACATTTTTTAAATATATTTTTAAGGCCAGAAATACGTATTTT
Source organism: Machilis hrabei (assembly GCA_003456935.1). Lineage (NCBI taxonomy): Eukaryota > Metazoa > Arthropoda > Insecta > Archaeognatha > Machilidae > Machilis > Machilis hrabei. The sequence continues at coordinate 32,625 of KZ870278.1, read as the reverse complement.
GTTTGATCACATCTTTCGGACAGACCATATCTTAAATCAACGGCGGCTCGTGCTTGCGCTTTGGTGCTGTCCAACACCGTTGCCCGATCTGGCAAGTAATGTATAATGTCTATAACCAATGAACTTGTATTTTTTTTACATTACAAGCATACCTGAAGTTGTCATGGTTACACGAATACATTACTTGCCAGATCGGGCAACGGTTTTGGGCAGCACCAAAGCGCAAGCACGAGCCGCCGCTGTCTTAAATAGTAAAAACACACTTTAAACTTCGGGAATGAATCATCGAGCTTCACAAAATTAAAACGCTAAAAAAAATCACTCCCCATTTTTCATTCGGAAATTAGCAAGTCCGTTGACGCAGATTTTTATTCAGCTGAATAACTCTGAAATTGAGTGATAAAGATCATTTGAGTAGATACTTACTCAAACGAATATTTTTCTGGATTCTTAGTTTGGAAGTCGCTACGCAAAAGAGTAATCTGTGGTTTGGTGTCAAAACGTGATCTCAGGTCCAGCTGAGGTAATGCCAGAACAGCAGCCATGGCCATGGCAAATATGAAGGCCTGGAAAGAAAGTTATACACAGTGAGATAAGTAAGTACTGTATGTGAAGACGGAAATCAAACTGTTTGTCATTGTGATTTTTATTATTATTGTAAAACCACAAACAATTCCAAATAATTACGTATACACTTGTGTTGTGCCCAAACATTGTGTTATGATATCTTAAAAACAACAATCACTTGGAGAGAATATGGCTACTGATATTTAACACACAAGATTCACCAGATGATGAACATAAACTGAACATGTTTCTTAACAATATTTACTGAGGGTGTTTATCAATCAAGTTTTAAGTAAAAAACCATTAATGGTTGCTTCGAGTGAATGGTCACACGTTACTGGTATCTTAGGTATAACGACGATGCTTCAGCATGAATTAATTTTGACACTCGTTCAACAAATAGCCGGTGGTGGGTTCTTCTACATCGAACACTTATTGATGGAACCCCATTTACAATTTACCTCCCGGAATACGCCTACGCCTACCTTAATATGTAGTGTTTCACAGGCAGATTCGTGGAATAATCCCTTTATACTCAGTGCACATATTATGAACCACTTGACTATGAGGAGACTACTCTACCATTAAGTCAACCTGTCAAATTGTAATTTTAAAAAAATAATGAAATGTCATTTGAAGCATTATTTTTCAGAAATTCAGGCTTAAGATTGTGATATAAAGTTCACGAATTCTGTAAAAATGTTATATTTGAGAAAGAATATCAAGTAGTTTCAATAGCAACCTGTTACCACTAAACAGAAAATGTCAGCATTACAGGCATAATACTATTCGTGAGGTGTTGCCTGGAATGCATCAGCAGTTCTTAATCATAAAATCATAAAATCTGCTTCTGAAGTGTTTATCTTCTTACCAAGACTGTTTTGTTTGGCAATAGCAATACGTCATTCATTAATAAGGCGTCTTTATTTTTTATTCCAAACAGTTTTACTAATATACACCCCAAATACGTGTATATATATATATATATACAGGGTGTTTTTAATTCGTGTGACAAACTTCTACCACGCATAGTGGACAGCTCCAGGACCAATTCGAGATAGGGAAGTTAGGTCCTAAGACCGCTCGTTTCGGAGGTACGCCCTTCCAAAGTTCCGCACGTGTGGCAACGTCGCATCGGCAGTGGCAAAAGGAGCTACTTTTCGTAGTGTTTCTCCACTTACCACAATTAAAGTAAGGAATGCAAAAAACATTTTAAAAAAGCAATTATAAACTTGTTACATAACGAGATAACTGGATGAGAGACAACGAAATAAAAAAGTATGCGANATGGTAACGAGATTCGAACGCAGCCCAGGCTGCACGAATGCTCAAAAGCAAAGACGTTAGCACTGAGCATCGTGGTCAGTGGAGGAAGGCTATGATAAGTCGCTCCTTTTGCCACTGCCGATGCGACGTTGCCACACGTGCGGAACTTTGGAAGGGCNTACCTCCNAAACGAGCGGTCTTAGGACCTAACTTCCCTATCTCGAGTTGGTCCTGGAGCTGTCCACTATGCGTGGTAGAAGTTTGTCACACGAATTAAAAAACACCCTGTATATATATACGATATTAGGAACAATACTCAACAGCATACAGTAAAGCATTGACTCTTTCAAATGTATTTATAAGTATAAAATAATTATAGTGGGTACTTGTTGAACAAGGGGATTATGGAATTATGGAGAGAATAACCTATACAAAAGCTGTGAATGGAACATTCCCTCAAAATGTTCTTGACATACAAGTTTGTGAACAATTATTTATATAAAACACAAATGCTGTACGCCTAAGCTTCAGTTGAAGGTACAAACTTTTAAAATAGGTTTATAATATCTCCATAAAATTGTTTGTGCCTTTGTTACGTATTTGAGTATATTTTGGATAAAAAACGCATTAACAGCTGTTGTATTACATATTATTAAAGGGATTACGTTTTCTTTTTCCAGTATAAGCTCAGTGTACAACAGAATCGAAAATATAATATTATTAGATTTTAAAATGGCACCAATGTTACGGCATACCAGTATTATCAACATGTGTGTGATAGTATATAAATCTAGCTTATAACAACACATTTTCAACTAAATATTGTTTAAAAAGGTGTACGAATTTTCAAACTATACGTACAATGAAATCATACATATTGCTGTGGTCTTTCAAACTGCTGTATTATTTAAACAATAGATACGTTATTTTTAAAAAGAAATGAAAGAAGCTTTCCCTAAATGATGGAAATTATAAATGCTTTGTAATGTAATAATTTTAGTCCACCATATCTTTGATAATGAAGTGCAGTTGTGCACGAGTATAAATGTGAAAGAGGCTCAATATCGTTATTGCTATGAAAATACTGACACTATCTGTAATGAATTACACTAAAACACAAATAATTAAGTATAACACTAAATCACATTTCAAAAATCACTGAGACGAAAGGTATCTAATAACATTTTGTATACAAGCCGTATCTAAAATCATGGAAATAAAACTTTTTTCAGTTCAAATTCAAGCAAAAGTCTTTTAACGTCAAGTTAAATTTGAGCTCGCTACAATATTCAAAATGTCGTTTAACGTGGAATAAATTACTTACAGTTTGCATGGCGAGTTCTTGTATTTCCTGCAACCTCGGAATAAGAAGTGTCTTGATTTGTTTAATATCTGCACTACTACCCTCTTTAAATAGTGATTCTACGCAATGCCTCAAACTTAGTTTTGTTTATGAGATATCGTTTTCCGTAATAAATTCGAAAACACGAAAACAGTTTTACCCCTGAGCTGAACGGGAGGTCCTTTGTGTTTTCCCAAAATCTTGTTTCTAGGAACGGAGTCCTTTTGATAACTTGTCTCAAGGCAAAACAGAGTGGTAAGGAAAACTGGCTATTTTCACGACGCAACTAACTGTATCAAAACAGGATCTTCCGTTCCTTGAGTTTAGTGAAACTTACATGAGAACAAAGTAGTTTATACAACATTTATTCTACACTGTACTATTTTTCCATCCTCTCTTCGAATACTTTAGTGGTTAAAAGAGAGTGCGTAAATATATTTTTATACCGGATGAGACAATCAATATTTTCTCAAGCACTAAGTAAAATATTGAATTTCTGGATTCGTAGAGATGGCCAGATGGATGGGAGACAGGTTTCTCTAAAGGTCGTGCCGACCTGCTTAGTCTAGTGGTTAGCAAAGCGCACTTTGGCCCGAGAGGTTGTGGGTTCGAATCCTGCCTAAGGTATGGATGTCCATTCATCTTTATTAATCACAATAAACATTGTTCATCGTCCTTAAATGATCCATCANGTGTCAATAGGACGTTAAACACTACATATCATTATCATTTAAAGGTCGTTGTTACAGTGTCAACGTCAACGGAGACTCGACGTCGACATTTTTCATCGGAAACATACATCGTGTAATACATCATTCGAAAGCGTACGTTAAAAGGAATACAATGTGCACATTATGACAATTTAATTCTCAATAACGGAAAGTACAGACAAAATCGAAATCAACATACGACGTCAACAATCTTAGCGTAACTTACATTGTGTAATACTGCACATCCTTCGAAACTGTATGTCAAATGGAATATTATACGTTACAAATTACAAATCAATGTTCCGTAAACTGGAATTCAGATCAAACGTACAAATAATTCACCAAAAGCATCGCGGTCAATAATTAAAAAAAATCCTCATGTTAATTTTTCAATAATAATGTAGTAGGTACTNTCTCGTGTTAGATATACCCTAGGTAATAATAGTTGTACGTAATACTCAATTGTATTTAACGTATACAGTATATGTTTACAGTTTGACATCTGTGTAAATGGATTGAAAGTCTTATGTTGATTTTAATTTTGACTGTACTTTCCGTTATTTAGAATTAAACTTTCATAATATGCACATTGTATTCCTTTTAACGTAAGCTTTCGAATGATGTATTACACGACGTATGTTCCCTATGTAAAATGTAACGATGACCTTTAGAGGCCAGCTCTACGAATACAGAAATTCAATATTTTACTTAGTATTTGAGAAAATATTAATGGACAGTTATCTTACCTCACCCGGTATATTTCGCAAATTTTTACACGTGACTATTTTTTCGTAAATTGTTAATAAGCGAAGGAGACCCTTGCCTTCCACGTGAATTCGTGACACTGTCAGCTTCGACTGTATCAGGTTTGATGAAATGTTTGTATCGATCTTACAAGAACAATTGAAAGGATGAATCTCCCCTTCTCAGCATTTGTATTGGCAAGTTAATTCAGGTATTTCTTCCTCTGCCTGGTAGCAGCTGCAAATCCTTATACTGACGAGCATGATATGATGTTTTATTTTTGCTGAGAAATGATTTTACTAACACTATAGACAAAACACATGAACTATGGCATCCTCTAGCATTAAGCCAACCTGTAGGTACATGAGCTGGAGAATGAGTCCAAAGGTCTGGGCTCGACCCCCACTATGGGAGATATAATTTCTGGGTAAAACTTAAAACATATTTAATGAACAAAAATGTCAATATATCGAAACTTAAAAGTGTTCAGTTCTGTCACTGTGGCCATGTCTCTTAAATATAACAATACCTTTGTCCAGATAACGAGTTCGTTGCTTCTTTTATCGGTATCACACGACTCTTGTTAAAGGCCAATTACAGTACAAGTCACAGAAGCCTCCAATAAAGTGTCTGATTAATGTTTCAATTGATTCTCCAGTATTCTTCTGGAACTGACCAAACAAGATTCCGTTTCTCATGTAAAAAACATGTCATATCAGAATATAAAACCTGGCAGCAATAACAAACAAAACTGTAAATTTTGTATGTTTGTGTTTTACGGTTTATCTTCAAACCATTTCATTTTTAAACTTTTTATTGTTGTTTGTTCATATACGTTTACAAAAGTTTCTTTTTGTTTCTGTATCGCCCTGCCATTTTGCTGTTAGTCCATCAGTTTCAGGAATATAAAACAGCTTTGCGGTTATGGTCAGAAATAGATTATCCATGTATCAGTATTTAGTTGAAACAGTTCTGTATCAATTCAAATCGAATTATCAATAATCAATTTTTTAGAGATTAGGGATAAATTTTAAAGTTACTTTTTAAAAACACCAACATTTTTACTTTCATTTTAGATATTGATTAATGCTGGAACACGTTAAACATATTTCTAGTAACTTTTTTTTTATATTTTCCTACTAGTTTGTGTCCAGATAATAAATACACTTGAACATCTATAGAAGATGTGTGTTAGACTAAATCAAATAAAATAATAAGTACAGAATATCGTTTCGATGGTAATTTTATTCTAACATTTGGCACTGCTTTGTTGTCAGTGATGGTATCATTGATGTGTTTGCTTCTTATTTTCCTCTTATTCGTTTTATATTTTCATTATTTCCAAACATGTAATTTTGTCAAGGGTTAAGGGCAAGAGCGGCCACTATTCTCCTCCACCTCTGACAAAATTACACGTCTGGAAATAATGAAAATGTAAACGAATAAGAGGAAAATAAGGAGCAAACACATCAATGATACATACCATCATTGTCAAAAAGTAATGCAAAATGTTAGAATAAAATTAAAAGTGCATATACAAGCCGAAAAAGTTAAGGGGGCCTATATCCAATACAAAATAATCCATATAAAATAAATGAAAATACATGCAAAAACAACATTTATATATACACGGATTGCTTGTCACAAAAACTAAAATAATACATAAAAATTAAGTAAAGAACTTCATGAAGCGACAAAGAAGAAACAAAAAACGTTGACAAATAAAAAAAGGAAGCACAAAGGAAAACTACTTTCTCGAAAATTATAGCCACGATTTATTGCTTTTTAAACTTTTCAAGTGTCTGAGAGATCCAAAGATTCACACAATATGCTTTATTTCAATTGATAAACATTTCTTATGTGTATGCAACTATTTTGGCCTAACGAATGCTTTACTGCACATTAGCTTGACGTTTTCATCTCTAGATAGCCGCCAGGTCGAATATAATGCCCAAGTTTCTTACTTTTAATGAAAACGAAATTCTGGTGTTTATTATTCCAATTTCATTAAGCCAACTTTTCAGCTTCAATCCTCTAAGAGTAAAAAAAAGATGTAGCAGTAGATTAAAAAAATATAACAACATTTTAGGGATATTACACTTCCAAATTAGATTAGATACGTTTAAATTTACAAAAAATGAAATTTCCAATTTCAAAACATCAAACATTAAAAAAAATAAAACAATGCACAATAAAATTAAATTTAAAATTAGTGACAAATTTAATGTAAACTATTGTCAAAAAGTTGCAAAAGATTTTATTAGTGATCAACAATAAAATTCGAAACATTAATGTTATGAAACAACTTTAAAATGTTACACTTATTCTTAATAACGTTTCCATTGAATCGTGTAGTAAAGATTATTATTCTCAGAAGATACGCTGAGGAGCATTTAGAGTAAATTTAGAACATAGCAAGTCATAGCCTGTGCAAGAAAGTCCGTTTTGGGGTTGAGAAGGGGGACATAATGGGGAGAAAATTATACTTAACTAGCGTAGACCCGTGAAAACCACGGTAATTTGAGTGTATTGACAGTGGATTAAAATCTATAAATTTATTCATATCAGAAAATATGAAACAATCAAATACAAATTTTTACTTTAGTGTACCAACCTTGTAACACTAAGAATCGTGCCACCTAGCTAATGGTTGAAGTAATGCTGACCACAGACGGTTTTCCTGGGTATCGAGTACGATCTGTGTGAGTTTAGTGTGTGAACACCTCACC
>KZ870278.1:7780-20231 GCA_003456935.1 Machilis hrabei | reverse complement strand
CACAGACATGACAGCTTGATTTTGGCTTCCCTCGGTAATAGATAGCCACGACAAGTTTGTTACAAGCTTGACACGACTAGCATAAAACAAGCTGCACAAGTGTAAACTTCGTTGCTTGAATCAAGCTTGCTGCAAGCTTTAAGCTGTCTGGGGTTTGTTGTTGTTAAGCCGGTTGTCGTTTTTTAATTTCGTTTTGTTTTTACATTGTTGTCTGTTTAAACTCACACCTCAAACTTCAAGTTAATAAAGTGAAGGTTAGACGAACCTGTTTTGATATATTAAACTTAAATTTAATTTTAACCACTTTCATTATACAATTTCAGGCAGTGTTTAATTAAAAAAAAAAAAAGAAAGATAATGACATCTGAAAAATGCTACAGTATAGCCTATATTGAAAACTGATATTTTGCTACTCGAAAGCCGAGTAATTGAAGCTCGTAAAACATACATCTTATACGATTTTTTTAAAATGTATAGCTTCAGTAATAACAACATAAGTGCTTTAGTGCATTTGTAATATCTTGTTTGAATTTAACGTTAGATTCATAAAATTTTCTCCATACATATTGTTTCTAATTAAAACAGGTGGTTTATTACAACTTTTTAGATTTTGATGTTAGCCTTCTTCGCGTACATATCGTGTGACTGTATATTCAAGGCAGGTGACTAGCTTCCAAAAACGCTTTATTCAGAAACCATGCTAAATTTTACGTAACTCAACTCATTTAAGGCTCAAATAATTTTGTAAAAAGTAGACTTTGAATTAACGTTGCCAAATTTAAAATAATTGCAAAATCGGACATTTCCATGTTTCTAAACGCGTTTTTCTTTTCTAGAAAAATAAAATTAAGGTTGCGGAAGTTTAAGAAGACGATGAGTTTGAAAACATGTTATATTTTACGTATATATTTTATTTAAAAATGATCCAGCATTGCCAAATTCTTAAAATAGTATATATCCAGTGTTCTCCACTATACCTCCTGATCGGGAGGTCCCAGGTTGAAATCCCGGGGCTGACTCCTAGACCTGGGTAAAAAGGGTTATCCTACGAGTCTGCCTGTGAAGCACTCCACAATAAGGCATGATCGTAGGTGTCTTCCGGGAGGGACGTTAAAAACGGGGTCCCATCGATAAGTGTCCGATGTAAAAGAATCCACCACCGGCTATGTGTCGAGTGAGCCAAATTCAATCATCCTGAAGCGTCGTTACGACGTGGATGGGGGTCTCCATTAGACCATCGCAGTCAGAACTAGGGAACTATAAACTCAAATGGCCAAACCAAACCAAAAAATCCACTGTAGCAACCAAGTAAGTTTGTTATCGTTTACGAATAAGCTCAAGTAAAAACAAACAAAGTTTCTTTTCTTTTATAATTCACTTGACTTAATCAAAATTCCAAAATCCATAATTACCAACTTTCCAAAGTTGTATACATTGACACTAGAGCAACGAAAGTAGCGCTGAAGGGTACATGGATATGATGAAATACAACAACGCAATATTAACGTAGTTTGTCTGTTTCACAGTAATCCAGCAATTTTTAGAATCAAAACTGTAAGACTCTAACGTTGCCAAATTTCTAAAATTGTACAAATATCCAGTACAATGATTAGTTACTATTCTTTACAGATACTAACTGTTAGTTTTATTTTTTCTACAGCGTGTACCGTATTAATGTGCTGATATTTTTTGTCTAATTAGGGGTGTTTATAACAAATAATTATGTAAGTACGAATCCCAACCAATTATCAGAGACTCAAAAGGTATTTGGGCTAGATCTTAATAATTGGTATGTACACCAGTGTATCAAGATCCATGTATGAAATTAATAAAAACGAAACTGTTGTTTTCTTACAGATATTTAAGCAGTCCTTTCAAATTATCGTTACTGAAATTATAACTGATCATCTACATCTACATCTACATCACTGATCATAAATATAACATTTTATTTTTACCTAAATTTAGACGTTAAAATAAACTAAATATTCATATATAAAAATACATAACATAAAATGAGCATCTTTGAAGTGATTATTTTGTGGCAGCCATGGTAACAAAAATGTACTTAAAAACATTTCACCAAAGCACATTAAATGGTCTGTGCTAATTCTAGATCACGGATGAATAGACATCACCTCTTAACAAGGCATTCATGACCTTATAGAGCACGTGCATGGTGTGCTCAATAAATAAATCCCAGACTACTTGAATAGCAAAGTCGTACGATTTATGTGTCATATCTTAAGACTTTGGAGTGTCACAGAAGTGTACTATACTTTCTTGAATTAAAATATATATTTACTTGCAGTATTTTAAGAAACTCAACACTGTTATAAATATTAATACCTTTCCAGACAGTTACGTCATTCCCAAGATAAATTGATGCGTTTGATCATCCGATTTACTTGGTTTACCATATTATTTTGTCATCTCAACCCCCCTCCCCACCATCCCTAAAAAAAATATGGCTATGCATTTCTTTTGCGTTACGTAATTGTGTGTTGAGTAGCATAATACCTAATAAAAGTCTTAGAAGATATCACTGTTTGACCTTCAATGGGTGATTAGTGTTCTATAGAAACTGAAAGTTCAAGGTCGAGTCAATACAATGTCTCACGTCTGAGACCTTAACAGTCGACTGAAATGTTAGATAAGGATGATTCGAAACTTACGGTGAAATAATTTCTAAATAAAATTAAACATAATTCATTTAAATCATTGTATGAGAAAGAAAATTGCAGTTTATTATACAGGTTGAGGCAAATAAAAGTAGTCCGGAGAAAAGAGGTTGAATTTGTGATGTAATTTGTGCAAATATGTATATTTTCATAAGCAAAAAAAAAAGGAAATGCTATCTTAACAATGTACAGTATAGGTTGACACAAATTTCTGTAGCTAATGTTTCAGTGTTTGCTTAGATCAGACGATCAGTTTAAGTTGTGAGTGCATAAAAGCAAGTTGTGCTTGTTTGTGTATTGATACAGTGAATGGAAATGGTGCTTTCTGTAAAACAACGGATCTTTAAAGAGTTCGCACTCGTAAAAACATCAGTTCTGTTCAGGAACGGATGTTGTTGAGTCTGACGAAATCAACACGCCGACTCTCTCGACAGGAATTGAAAGAAAATCGTGTGGTAGGATTCTCAAACTAGCCCTGTACTTGAATCTTTACAAGATGACTGTTATGCATGCGTTGTAAGCCAAAGATGGTCCTGCAAGAGTTGAGTTTTGTGAGCGGTTCCGTCATGAATTTAGTCTGGTTTGTTAGATATTGGAAAATTCTTTGTTTCCGATGAAGAATGGTTTCATCTTAGCGGTTATGTGAATGCTCAGAATATGAGGTGCTGTTCATCAGTGAATCCGCATCGGTTTGTTTCACAGAAAAATGGTATGTGGTGAGCAGTTTCAGCACAGCGTATCATATCGATATTCTTCAATGAAACAATTACTGCTGGTCACTGCATCAGAAACATTTCCAACCCATTTTTTGATAAGTTTACAGAAGACGAAAAACTGTACGGTTATTTTCAACAGGATGGTGCAACGGTAAACATGGCACGTTCATCACTGGACCGTATCCGTGAAGTCTTTCCATCTGAGAGGCTAATTAAAGGCCACCACGATTTCCAGACTTGTCGGTTTGTGACTTTCACTTATGGAGACATCTCAAAAGGAAGGTGTACCAGAACAATCAACGCACACTACAGCAGATGAAAGACAGATATACTCGTATATNCTGAGATTGCTGTCATTCCGGTTGAACAACTATGTCGAACGTTCAATAACACAGGCATGAGATACAGAAAATGGAGGTAATTTCCAACATCTACTTTAATTTAGGATTGCCGCAGAAATGCGTAAACTTACGTTAATAGTTTCAGTTCCGCTGGGCTACTACAACATTAGTTTCAGAACTTTGTGTCAACCATTATAGCGTTAAGAAGGCATGTTTTTTTGCTTGTAAAAATATAAATTTTTGCACAAATTGCATCACAAATTTAAACTTTTTTCTCTGGGATACTTTTGTTTGCCCCACCCTGAATAGTCTTGAACGATTTAATTACATAATTTTATAAAGAAAGAAACGAGAGTAATAAAGGTAAAATTTATATACCAGTTGTTATTATATTTAACACCTTAAATCATTTACACGGAGTGTATTCTCACGCTACTGACAAACCTCCACAACGATTTAGAACGGTGAAATAATATTAGTTTAATCTATCAGATTATTATTTTTGGATAGGCACTGTGTTAACATGTTAAACATATCTAAAATTGTACGCAAAAATGTCAACACTGTACCTTTAAGTAGACCCGTATAGTGTCTTAATTGTATTAACTATACAGTATTGATATTTATGAAGCAATCCTACCATTTGCCAAACTATAAACTTAAGTCTGAACCACATGCATAGCGTAATACATTAAATACTAATTCATTGGAAAAAATGTGATTTAAAATTATTCACTGATATTTAGTTGATATCGTTTCATAACTAACACAAATATTTCCATGACCTGCTGAGGTTCTGGACTGGGTTGCAAAAACTATCTTCAGTGCCAAAATAGACTTAAGCCTCAGATTCAAGCTGAAAATCTCAGACTTACGGTAAGTCTGTTTTTGCAGTTATTAGTTTTCTTTCAACCCACCCGTAGACTTCAAACCCTTTAAATATAACCAGCGCCTATCACAACTTTGTAAGTGATTAAAATAAATTTTATATCGTGTAAATTATATCCTAGATGTTTGTACGTAGGGTAATTTTGGATACACCCGGACAATTCAGGGCATATAGGCAAAAATAACGCGTCGAGCGCAAACATGTCACTATACATCGACTTAGACGTCAATGAGGAATCGATTTCTGAGGTCCATGGGCGCTAAGTATTTATATCATCCCGCATAGGCCTGTACATATATATAATAAAATTTTATATATATACGTATACGCAGTGGCTAATTTTTCTAAAAAAAAAAAAAATAGGATTTATAAATCTAGATCTAGCATTGTATTAAAATTAGGTAAAAATCTGAACTTAAAATAATTTCCCATTATTTTCTGCAAAGTTAAAAATGTCTGGGCAAAAAAAAGTGTTGGAAACCCATTCATTTTCGATTCAGAATTTAATGAAAACTCGATTGCTGAAGTCCGTTAGTACAAATATTTGATCCTTTTATCGTACTTGTAATTGTTGTTACAAGATGCGCATTTATTTTTCTCAACCAATCACTTATAATTTCGATAACAACAACAACAAAATGTTTTTGAATTCCCGTCCTATGCTTCTATGTTTGAAATGATCGTAACAGTGAATTCGCAAACGAATCTGTATGGAAATCGGTCAAGGGGTTTGGGAAATATAAAATTCCCCGAAATGCCACTATGTTGAAAATATGTTTAAAAATGGCCGACAATGTAAAAATTCAGTCAAACACGAATGTAAAAAAAATAGCCTTTGTGGTTGAATTACGAATGTATGGCATGCTTTGCATTCAGAAACCTGCACCCGAAGTTTGATGAACGTTGGTAAACGAGTTCAGACGTTATTATATCGGTTGATAAGCCACCTAATAGGTGTAGGTATAGGATTTCTGAAAAATAGCTGTACAACTTTGAATGTAATTTTACNTTTATTGATAGAAATAATAAAAAATTGGAATGCATAATAATGAAGCTAAGCACATCAAACAGCATTATCCTTTTACTATTAGTCCTCAAATATTCTCACCCGTGAGGGGATCAAACCCTAGACTTTCGGCACCAACTCACGTAATTTAAGAAGGTTTTGGATTCATTCCCTGCATGAGGTGATACTATTTAAGGATAATATATTATATTCATAAGTCCTGAAGACCAACGCTCCTGATAAACACATCAATTTTGTCGTGTCATAGTCGTAGCACTGCATCCACCTGCCACAAGCACTTCGTAGAAGCTGAAAAAAAATTAGTAAGTTTTACAGTTACAGAATGGGGCCTACAACATGGCCATCTCCTTTGCCAGATTTGTCCCCACTAGAGTTTTTCATTGTGGGATTTTGTTAAAGCGTGCATGCCATTTTTACCAGGGCATGTTTGTGATCAACGTACACGAATTGCAGGGGCAGTTACAGACGTCACGCCAGACATGCTACGATGCATCTGGTGAGAAATTCATTACAGGAGGACCGTTTGTCATGCTACGTCTGGAAGTCATCTAAGTACTTCAACTGTAATTTGTCACGCAAAACTTGATGGGTTTGGCTATATTATTACTCATTCAAATTGAATACACTTTTCATCAGTAAATTTATACATCGGTTCCAACTTGTAAAGGTATTTTGATACATTCTGAATTAAGGACCTTAGGCATTATCTTATAGAAGAAGTGGTAGATTTGAATAGGCTGTGATACAAAGTCATGAACATTAGGCAACGAACGGATATAACCTCCACATATATTTGTCTTTAACTTATTAGATACAAAACCCAGAAAGAATGAATGCATCTTCTTTTTTAGTGTACATGTGATTATACAGTATATAGGGTAATGCAAATATTTGTAATCTCGTATTTCAAGTAGCACTGTCAATGAGTTGTAGTAAAGCATGTTTCATAAAAGCGGTTCATGAATATGTATGATAACTAAACTAGCAATTGCTAAAAAGAGAATGTGACGGTTTGCGATTTACACTCAAGACTTTGGGGTTATTGGCTTTGCAGATCTTTGAATCCTTCTACGTTATTGGTAAGAAAGTTGGGAGCTGGAAAGAGTTTTTTTTTTTAGCGTTGTAAATCATATTCACACGCTAATAACCTTTATGTGTTGTGTGCCGTAAAACAACATATCATCATCATCATCCTAATCAAGTGAGCTAAAATATTAAGTATGTTTCGATGAGAAGTAGAAACAAACATGTAGTTTAACCCTGTTTCTTTACCATTTACAATCACATAGTATTAAAACGAATTTCTAAGCATAGTCGTAAAAATATACAGGGTGTTTGTAAAGTTTCACCCCCTCCCCTGCAGAGCTTGGAAACCGTTAGAAATTTGGAGAAACGGCGAAACACGTGGTCCATGATTTCGAGGGGCTGCTTTATCCGTGATAATACGTATATTGATCCCGGGCCCCGCATGGACCCGGGGTTGCAGCCCAATGCGAAACATTTAAATGGAAAGGGGGATCGTGTGATACATCATGTGACAGGTCTAATGGAGAGGAATAAAAAAAAATTATTTGCTACGACGCTCATTTTCAAAATGGTGGTCAGTCAAAGTTGGAAATTAAATTTAAAGCAAACCGTTATTATTCAGGTTTATGAAGTTGCACCGATTAAGTGCATTAATAACATATCAAACTTGAACAAATTTATTAAAAAGAAAAGCAAATCAATATGCATCTTCAAACTCGTAGTCTATAGAGCATATTTTATCAGAAGCAGCACTCCAGCAACAAGTCGCAAACAACAGAGAGGTCCTTAGAATAGAGTTATCACATGTTTAACCTATTTTGGTAAATGTAAATAAGTTCACTGTTTGGCACTTCATTATGTCTGACCCGGTCCAGTAATACTGTATTAGAATGTAATCTTGACAGCCATTTGTGATGCNTACTGATATTCTCGGATTTTATACTACCTTCTCTCTGCAACTTCATAAACCTGAACAATAAAGGTTTATTTTAAATTCAATTTCCAAGTTTGACCGGCCGCCATTTTGAAAATGAGCGTCGTAGCAAATAATTTTGTTGCTGTTGTTTTACTCGTCTCGATTAGACCTTTCACATGATATATCATACGATCCCCCTTTCCATTTAAATGTTTCGCGTTGGGCCGCAGCACCGGGTCCCTGAGGGGCCCCGCGTCAATATATTGTCACGGATGAAGCAGACCCTCGAAATCATGGACCACGTGTTTCGCAGCATCTCCAAATTTCTAACGGTTTCCAGGCTCTGCAGGGGGGCCTTTACAAACACCTTGTATATATAATACATTTTATGAATGAAAAATGTCTTCTTTCACTGAGAAAAAATTCCTCACCCTCACGGGGCTCGAACACAGGACCTATGGAATCATCTCCACCCCACGTTGCCGATGTTTTGAGCTATCAGTAACACGTCTCAGCGACAGAGTTCGTATTGTCAGCTCTTTAGATAGTTTTAGTCGCGGGCAGAATTTAGTGTGGCTGAAACGGCCGAGTGGTTAACACAAAAAATAGTTTGGTATTTCTTCTATTAATGAAAATAAACTGGTTTTGTTTTATAGATGTTACAGTACGTACCCGAAATCAGTTAAAAACCGTTTTGCCTAGTTAGAACTAGTTTTTCAACTTTGGTCCTCATTACTCACAAAGAAAACATAACCTAACCTAANCTAACCCAACCAAATACAATCACAAAGCGAAACCACACTTGCACGCTTGTCAACGGCACTCAAGAGACTGAGAGATATGTACAGGCCTGGACATGCAAAACACTTTTAACTGATCCATTTCAGTCAAAACTAGTTTTAACTAGTAAAAACTGTGAATTATTGAAAATATGACAATTCTTTCAGTCAATTCCAGTTTTCACTAAAATCTCTTAGTGAATTCTAGTTTTGACTAGTTAATACTAGTTTTCACGAAAGGGCTTTGTTAAAACTAGTTCTAACTAGGCAAAAGGGGTTATAACTGCCAATAGCTTTTTCATTAGATTTAGTATACGACAGAGTAAGTGTCGTAAGCGTATTGTAAACAAGTACACATCAAATATAATCTTGAAAAGTGTGAATTACTATAATGCTTTAATAGTTACAACCGATTACAGACACATACAAGTTTTATGAGTACTGACCATATAAATGTTATTGTGGTAATTTTATTTTCAAGTTGCAGATGTAAAGGAAAGTTCTATTAAATTAAACTTTTGTGTAGTAAAAAGAAAAACAAATCACAATTGATTTTTGTCAAAGACGTAAACCCGATATATATTTTTTTCTTCAAATTTAACGTTTTTAATTATATTTATAAAATAAATGTACACGTCTTGCAGTGTTTTACTTTTCTTAGCCACCTTAAACTGCGCGATCATGACTTAAAATCACCTTCAGGTATAGTTTGAATATGTTTTAAAATGTATAATATAATTAAATGCGTATTTTTTTACTTTGTAGAACAACGCTAAAGAAAGCAATTATTGAGTGCATAGCTATGGAAAACAGTTTTTATACTACTTATTTGAAAAGTATATAGATTTAGAAAAAAAACATGGCTTATATTACTTGCGTGTATTTAACATATGTAAATTCTTGTTACTATTAAGTTTGATAATGAAAACCAGGACAAATCCTTTGTGAATGGTCTGTGTTGAACAACTTATAACGTAGGTCCTTGTGAACTTGTAATCTAAGGTGAAATACAATAAGCACGTCCTTAAGTACAGTCTTCCAAGAATGACTAGCGGATCTTGTGGTCTAATATAATAAATAAAATGTTGTTTTTCTTTGGCGATGTCCACTTCTCGTTGAATAACGATCTTGCCCACCACGGCCACAACACGACGGGAAAATTCCTATGTGAGAAAGTACAAGAGGGTCGGTGGCACACCTGTGACAGAACATCTTATTGTTTGCACAAGGTCTTACGTGGGTTCAAAACTTGACTTAAGTTACTTCTGCAAGTACGTAAATACCTGTTTGTAGCTACGTACCAAGTGATGGTATAGAGTGGGTGTGTATAGTGTTTTATGAACATGCCCTGCTTAATTAAAGATTGTGTTACCCTGTAGATATACATATTAATGCGTTTAATTTACAGCTGCTTCAAACGTGTGAAGTAAGTGTAGAAATCAACAGGTTGGCTTAACGGTAGAGTGCTCGCCTGCTTCTCACGAGGTATTGGGTTAAAACGCCAGTGCGACTCCTAACCATAAATACAGAGTTTTATCATACGAGTCTGCATGTGAAGCAGACTCCACTTTGCGCTCCGTTTCTCTGAAAAATGGAGTTCCTTCGATAAGTGTTTGATGTAAAGGAGCTCACTGCCGGTGAAGTGTCATGTAAATGGCAAAACTAAAATATGCTGAGGAGTCATTGTGACGCGTATGGGAGACGTAAGATGTCATAAACGTGGTACAGTCGTAAGCAAAATATGGGTCCGAAATTCTGCACGTCACGCAAGACTGTAACGTCTCCCACTACCTTCCTACCACCCATTCCCCAATCCCCGGTCACAGGTGGATGGGTGGTAGGAAGGTAGTGGGAGACGTTACAGTCATGCGCGACGTGCGGAATTTCGGACCTATATTTTGCTTACGACTTTACCATAAACTCAATTAATCAATCAATTAAATTGTGCAATATTTAAATACGAAATATATAAATATATTATTGTTTCGTATTGAAAAAGTGGTTTAAAATATAGCACGCTACTTTGTAATACGTATTTTTAGTCATGTGTAAAGACATCAGACTGAGTAACCACCTTAAGGTGGTATCCACCCATACCAGTACAAGATCAGTAGTACAACTGTACTCAAAGCAATATTGGAGGGTATTAACCTGAAAAATGTAGGACTGCACGTGATACAACTTACTTATCCAAAAACACTCTTTTTGCCCATGACCTCTGCTGACTCTGATGTAATCAGTGAAAGATACAGAAAAATAAAACAGGTTTATATTTTTAACTTTTCCACTGTTTTTGTTTTGACTTGTCAAGCCCTCAAGCTTAAGCTTGAAAGTTGTTAGTATTGTTCTGTCTTATCTGATATGGGTTGTTATTTTTGTTATTCAGAAAAAAATAGCAGCTTCAGTCGTCATTCTGTTTGTTTAAAAGTTCAAAAAACACCAATCGTCAGAAATAATTTTGAATTTTCACTTCTGTGGTACGATCTGACGCAGTGGTATAGATTATTAACTCTGGAAATTAAGATTGCTGTCGCAACCTGTCATCCACTATTAGAAATAATAAGTTAGAGGATGCACAGACTTCTTGAACAGAGGGGGCTGTATTCAATCAGTGATGTCACGATGGTGATGAAAGAATATTCACACATGAAACATGTAACCCTAACACTAAGTGTGCATCCAACCCACAGCCCCTTGACGTAGCGCTCAGTAGGCTGATAATTTGTTAGACTGATATAAATGTTACTATCTAGAAGTTCTATTGTACATTAAAGCTTATGGCAGTTAGTGCCTCTTGTAAATTGTATGAATATTTATTTATTGAATCTGTACATATTAATCTGTACAAGCTTACAAACAAACGATATTATTTGTAATCAATAGTTTTTTTGTTCTAATGGTTGATCAATTTCTAAGCTACTTAGTTGGACGTTATCCATTATACTTGATACGTTTCGAGATGTATCTCTACTCGTGTCATCAAGCATGTTGAAATCGTTGCTGAGAATTCTTTAAAAAATGTTCTCAGTCAGTAATTCAACTGTGGATCGTTAGATCATGGAGTCAAATCTCAGAACCAGAGAGAACTTTCAAATAATTCTTAGCAGTGGTTTCTAAATGCCAGATGACGAGAGTAGAGATTTAACTAGAAATGGAGCAAAATTAGCAAATATAGCTAACCAGACAAGAGCTAATATCCAACTACATAATATTTAGTAATGAAATTAAGTTTTAATTACGTGAAGATCATGTTTTTCTGTACAATTATTTGCCCGTGACCTAATATGAGTTCCGAAATCATATATTAACCTATAGTTAATTCACATTAATTCTGTGGGTTAAAGACTTTTTTTTTAAGTACTAATTCCTATCTCTCGATAACGCATTTACGAGATAGCTGCATGATAATTTTTACGACAGTCAATTTCCAGGAAACTGTGAAGCACTTGTTTCGCAATAAAAGTTAGAAATGTTCCTATCGGTTCAGATTAAGAAGAAAGAAAAATCAACGATAGCCAATCAAAAAGAAAGTCTCACATGTGCAACACTATTTGCAGTCTACGATCTCATGTTTGATTTTTCCCCCATGTAAATGCCATTGCATTACAAACAGGTTGAGAGTGTACCATTGAAACTTGTAAATAAAAAAACACCGTGAAAACAGGTTATATATTTGCAGGTGGATTACAAACGTCATTATCTGTTGGTATCCTCTGGTAAATGTTATCATGAGAGTTGAGGGCAGTAAATTATTAGCATAGAAATACTTTGATAAATGTAGACCGACTAATAAATACTAAAAACTGTCCTTTAAGCATTGCTTTGCATCAGAAAAATACAATTATTTATTTGAGCATAGCTTCTTGACCATTTTATGTACTTCTAAATGTACTCAATAACGTAATATGTAAAGCTACTTATCTGACAATGGTCTGATTGGATGAAAATCTGAAGTTGTCTGCCGTATACATGTTCACACCAAGTTTCCATTCAGTCTGGTGAAAATTCTTGTCGCGAGTGAATTTTTCGAGTATGTGAGGAAATAAATGTATAACATTTATTTTAATTAATATTTA
>KZ870275.1:37481-60646 GCA_003456935.1 Machilis hrabei | reverse complement strand
CACTTCCTTTGAAACTCGTATCAGTATAATACGCGAATACTTGGGTGGTTTAGTCCCTACTCTCTAATAGTGCATCAGCCCCTGTTATTAACTTCACTTGATTCCTCAGTACTTCACACGTCAATACTCATTACTCACTTTGCTCCTTCTCTTGAAATCAGTGTGTCATGTACGGCACACAGCGTTTCAAATTTATTCTTGCATCTAAAACAATGTTCCCCTTTTCTTTAAACACGTTTTTGTGTCTGGTTGTTTTTGCTTGACTGTGTTCATAAGCAACAAAATTATAGTAAAACCCTTAAAAGTTGTATACTTTATTCATGGCTCCGATTCTTACACAAGACTGATCAAGATGGAAAACGAGGAGTAGCAACTAGCATAAATAACCGAATTTATTTTCAGGGATATATTATAACGAAATTTACTAGGGTTTAGCCGCTGACCATTGGTATCAGTTGACAGTTCTGTGCATATGTGCAGGATTGTAAAAAATTATTTTCCACAAATGTTTGAAAATGAATTTCAAAGAATGTCCCCAAATACGCCTATCCTCAACAGAGTGAATTCAGTAAGGCAAAATAAATTTAATGTATTCAACGGTATTTTTTTTACGCGATTCTGTTCCCATTTCTTTCCCTCGGTGATGGCAGTTCTGAAAACCAAAATGACTGGAAGACGGTGGAACTAACCCTGAGGTACGGATAGCACGGTGCGTGTGTGTAATCACAATGTTTGTTTACAATATATGAANGAAATAACAAAAACAAAAAACGATTATATGACTAAAACGTTTGACCGTACACCATGTTTTGTACGGCGAAATCATGTGAAAAAATGNTCCTCAAAAACANATCAGAAGCTCATTGAAATCGAAGTGCTGTCATTTTTAGTGAAACGTAAAGGCCTATCCTCTTACATCTTAGTGCAATCTTGCTTTAAGACAGAAACATATTTTTAGCTTCTGGTGATTTTATTATAGCGAGAGGTACGCTTACGTATATGGTAATATCTATTACCAATGCATAGGCCTATAATGGAAGGCAAAATGTATTTCTGTTGTACAGTTATACATTACGTGTTCCTTTATTTGTCTCTTACTGTATCTCTCCCCGTTTTGCCTTATTTCCTGACAGCTCGTCCGAATGATTGCCTCGGGGAAATCAAGAGTGAGTCAAGTTAGGAAGAGGTGAGAGGGTGTAGGACCACCCCGATGTGGAGAGGAGACCGCGAGACAGCCTCGACGGACGGAGCATTTTTCAGTCTGATTTATTTCGTTTCCACATTTCGTCCGGAAACAGTTGTCTAATTGCTCTGTTTTTACACGCGCGGCTGTATAACTTCCAACTTTTCAAAATTAATTATGGGGGCGTTCAACATTACGTTACACGGTCTGCTGGTAGTTGCGGCTATTGAGGTACTCCCTCCTTCACCTAACTCCTACCCTCTCTTCAATCCCTTTCCTATATAATCCTACACGCCAGCGTTAAGAAGTTTTGCTCACGCGGTCATGATATATGACGTAATATTGTTTCTGGGACCCACCCCCTTGCTTCATTAAATTAACAGTAGCCTCAGGAACCCCACACATTGCCTCCACGGGATCACATCTTGGCAAGTATGCGCTTTGCTGATTAGGACGCAAGGCGTTCCGCGGTTTTGNGCCCAGCTGTTCTTCGACCATCAAGTAATTGTAATCGGTGTGAAGTAAACAAGTAACTAATTAGTCAACAAGGGAGTCTCTTTTTTTTAGCGCATTGGCATGAAAATGGCATTTGACTAGCTTCGTTTGTTTATGATGTCGTAAAAGCAGACACAAATAGGTAATTNGAATAAAGTAGTCGCAGTTGCAGCACAACGTAGTACCATGTAATTGAAGAGGTTCATTCGATATGCAGCTCAACTAAGAAAGAAAGAAAATCCTTTCATGTGTCAATTAGAAGAACTTTACGGTAGCAAGAAGAGTTAGGAATGTCATTCTTTTCTGAATTTCACTGCACATTAGGTCTCTAGGAAGTAAACACCAATGTATTATTTAAAATGCTCTACGTTTAAACACTGTATTTCACTAATTACTATATCGATTACAAGACGAAGATAGACTATGTTTGAATTTTTCAAAGACCTCAAGTTGTAAGTAATCAGATATAGTGTAACGTTTCTGGGACCNAAACCATATAAGTGGAAATTTCAAGGTTAAATGTCGGCTACTCCTTTGGTGTAATTAGACTAAATTCCCTTGAAAATGTAGTTTAAGTGCAAAATTGCAATCCTCCTTGCTTCGACACAAATTTAAATGAGAACGACAAGTTAACACGTGTATAGCCGAGTTCACATAACATGTTAACTCCAGTGTGCATGAAACCCGTGGACTTTGCTGAATGAGCGTTGCGAACTCGTTCTGTGTACACTGTTTGCCGAATATTGATTATTTGAGTTTATTGTCGACGGTTCTAACAAAGAATGTGTGTAATGAAGACCCAATTGGCGATGCAAAACGTTTCAGAATCATTGAATATTGCCACATACTCGACTTGTGGTAGATTAATTACACCGAACACTTATCGACGGGACTGCACTTCTAACATCTTTCCCACAAGACGCCTACGTGTGTAGGCTACCTTAAGGCAGTTCGACCCCTAAGCCTTTCATAGTTTTATATAATCACAAAGTTAGTGCACCTGGCTAGGATTCTATTTTGTGAAGCCGTAGGAATTGAAATTATTCCCCTAGAATGTAAAATTTCTGATTAATAGTTGTTGTAATGGGTTTATTAGTCAATTTAATTACGAGTACTGCTATCAAACTATTTTCCCGAATGAAATAAAAGTCTACGGAAATCGTAACATACTTGTTGTCTATAGCTTGAATGTGCCAAATTGTTTTACACAATCTGGCAGATTCAAGCTATAGACAACAAGTATATTACGATTTCCGCAGACTTTTATTTCATTCGGGAAAATAGTTTGACAGCAGTGTTCGTAATTAAATTTACTAATAAACCAATTAAAATCACTATAAATCAGAAATTTTACATTGTAGAGGATTAACTTCAATTCCTACGGCTTCACAAAATAGAATCCTAGGCATTTGCACTAACTTTGTGATTATATAAAACTGAGATATTTAGGGGTCGAACGGCCTCACAGGCAGAGTCTTAGGATTGCAAGGAATCGCCGTTAGTAGAAAAACTGGGGAACTAAAAAACATTGCCCTAACAGATTTGCTTAACGGTAGAGTATTCGCTTCGTGATCAGGAATCAGGGGTTCAAACTCTGGATATTATTCCTTGCCCTGAGCATAAATGATTATCCTAGGTGTCTGCCTGTGACTGACTCAACATTGAGATGTGATCAATAAGCGTCTACCGAGAGTCCCATAGATAAGTTATCGATATGAAAGATCCCACCACTGGCTATGTGTCGAATGTTTGCCAAAATTACATTAGTCTCAAACGTCCTCGTCCATTGTAACTTCATAGTTCGAATAGTGGGAGCATAAACTCAAAAATTGAAATTAAATTTCTGTAATTTGATTGCAATTTACCGTAAAAACACGTTTGGTTTACCTTTATAGTTTTCTACATTAAGGAGCGGTGTTTCTACTATTTACATGCATAATCAAAATTAGTGACAAAACATTTGTTCTTACCGAAACACACGTAAAAACTCATTATTCACCACCAAAGAATCATCAACCAAATTCTTAATGATTTTTTTATTTCACGAGAAATCTGTGGCATTATTACAGAGCTGTTGCTTATGAAAACATAATATCACGACAAGAGGCACATGTGTAGACACCTCCAACGGAGCAGCATGCATAAATACAATAATGTATTCTTAATAAACTCTTGAAAAACTACGTATTTATTTATGGGAAATTAGTTTTGCACTCCTTTCAGAATATAATACTTTAATGTAGGCTCGTTACTGACATTCATGGGGATTTTTTGGTGCATAGTAATTATTAACGTACGAATATTTTAAATTTATTGTTTCAGAGGTAATGCGAAAGCTTCAAGCACATTTTAAGTTTCTGTAACAGTTTTATTTTTTTCCTTAAATTTGGCAACATAGCCTGGCCTTTACCCACAAAGTCTGAACTTGAATGACTATTAAATTTCAATTTTTATTTCGATACCCCACTTCTATTTTTTGGTAAATTGCTCAACATCAACATAGCTTGACTATGACTAAGTACCTTAAAATTGACGGTTGAACTTTTGCTCGGACTAACTTTTGTGTCTACAAGTGTAATTTTTTTTAATTACTTCGTCATAGTTTGCCCTTTATTTGCATAATGTAGCATTTCTTTTTTCAGTTCGGGAACCTCAAAGAGCATTAGTTTTCAAGGCTCTACTTAATTTTTTTTATTTGGAAAAGTGGTTTGAGTTTTATTGATACACAAATGTAAAAGTTGACCTTAATACTAGATTTTGATCCTCAAGGTTGAATTAGTTTTTAGGTAAATTTTGAAACAAGGTTAGACGTTAAAGGAACATAGATGCATTAAATGCAAAATTTTCTTGGATGCAGTAGCCCCGAAAACATCTGAGTAAAATATACCTCTGAGAAGTCCTAAAAGAACATAGCGGACGGACGGACACTTGGAAATTGTGTACGTGTGAATGGATTGTAGGCTTGTTTGATGTTAGTGTTAGCGCTAGAATAGTATACAGAAACATACAAGTTGAAATAAGTATAAAGGGTTTAAAAATAAGTAAGTCTTATACATGTTACTATTCATTTGCCCCCTTCCTTAATTTTTTTAACCAAGGTGCGTATTATCTGCGAATAAATACAAGTAGTTATGTAGGTACTTATCAAACTGGTTTTATGAATAATAAACGTAAAGTTGTATATTTTTAATTCGCTTTTGGCTAACTTTTTTAATGGCAGATTTTTATTCAAAACAAGTCCGTGTCTGTAGACACGATGTCTAACGAACAGAAGGTTCACACAGTAGGAGTCTTTCGAATAGATGTTTTTATTTACGTGAAGAGATCTTTAATATTCGTGAGACTAAGTGGACTTAAAATAAATAAATAAAAAAAAAAAAAAAACTGAGCACACTTCTTAATATATGAGAGTATAACCTATATTGGTATCATAGTAATTATCCAAAATTTTAAGTTTGTTTTTTAGTGCTGATTTTGTATCTAGAGATATGACATCAAGGAGTTGTTCTCTCGCCATTATTTTAACCGTGAACGTGAAGGATTATACAAAATATGACGTATTTTCTGAATTCATGGGCACTGAGAGATCCTAGGTAGGTTATAAACTTTAGGCCCATAGGATAAGAATTATTCTGGGAATATTTTTGTCAGTGCTGTAATGAGGATTAACTTTTTTGGACCTAAAAACAGTGGTATGTTGTCCACAGTATTTACGATGTTTTGTATTCAGCGTTATCGAAAACCTCTAATGTATATTTTTATCGTTTGCTCAGAATAGCGTTTGCAGTCACTTTCTTTCTGCGCTTTAGTAGCATTATTTTCACCTTGATTTAATGCTATTATATTTTTATTCAGCGGCATTGAAAACACACCAGAACAAACTTTCGTGTTGTTCTTTTCAATATCGCACACTTTTTGACGAAATAATTATGTTTTTCTCCAATGAAGAATTCTTACGTAAATGTTAACCATGCAGTTTAATTCTGTGCATTGCAAAACTCTTGAGTAAATGATTCCATTCCTCTAAGCTACAAAGCCGACCTGTCTGGTCTAGTAGCTATCGTACCGAGCTCTAGATGCCGGTTGTGGGTTCGAATCCCACGTAAGGCAGGAATGTTTGTGATATCCATTTATCTCTATTAACCAAAAATAAGCATTGTTAATCTTCTAGAAAATGACGTATCTATTGTCGGCTTGACGTTAAACGCCACATATCATCATCATCATCTAAGCAAAAGTGTGTTTGGCGTATTTCAAATATATAGGCTACTATATAGCTACTGACGAAANACGTTTCTGGCAGGATCCAATAATAAATATTGCCAACCTCACTCGCTGAGTCGATGAAATCTCCAATCTGTTTGGATAAGGTAGCACCAACGAAGACGGACTCTTATTGCTGAATGGTGTAACTAGTAAGAATTTCCTTTCATTATAATTAAATCACGTTATTATACGCAGTATCCAACTTCCATTATGACAAAACTCTATTTGGATTGTCCACTAAACATTCTCGGGTATGTGTGGTATTACCATGATGGGACACCCTCACATTTTGACAGTCGGCTGTTCGTTTAAAAAAAATACTGGATAGCACGACGTTGGCCACTAATGTAAAACTCCGCGGTCGCCGGACCTGAATCCCATGGACTTTTAGAGAATGTTTTAGAGAAAAAACATAAAACCAAATACATTGAAAGGATGGAATACCTTATAGCCCGATTGAATGGAGTAGTGAATTTAATAGACCATGCCATATTACAACGAGATCTTGGTCTCCTGATTTAGGGTGTTGTGTACAGAATCGATAGAAATTTTGGAACACATGTTGTGAATAAATTGGTTAGTTTGTTACGGTTCTGTTTTTTTTATTATTATTAACTTTTCTCAAGTAATTTAAATTGAAGAATAGTTCGTTTATTTACGTCCGTGGAATTTTTTTTGCTCAGTATATATTTTGTATTTATGGAAGAGGTTATTAGTACACTACTTCAACTTTTGCTTCAAATAACATCTAAATTAAATCCATTACGCACCAGATAATTAATTAATACTAAAATGTTCCTTACTTCGCTAATACTTTATGAATTAAATCGTAACCAATTGCATGAGCCTAGTAAGTTAACTACAAAAAATAGTTTCTCCTAATTCAAACATGTTAGACGTAATATCAAAACAACAATGTAAATTTTATGACGACATAATAATCTTTCATGCCACTGAAAACTATTATGTTGATTCATTTTCTATTTCTTCTCAAATATGTGGATGATCATTCTTTTAGGAATTTCATACGTTTGTTGGCCCTTTGGGGTTTGATGCTTCGCACCTATAAACTTAATCAAACACACACTTAGTGATTTGTATCTAAGGCGACGTTACTTTCTATGTGTCTGATACTACTGTGCATTAATGAAATTAATAGAACGTGTACTATTTAGCTGATAGAGCAAGTGACAAAAACCCTGCTGTTATAGTCACGAACATTATTTTCAAACATTGTTTCCAAATATACATATTTATATACACTAACATTTGAAATTTCCATCCCCAAAGTCTACCCAATATTTTGAGAATTTTAAGTCCTCTATGTTGAAGTTTTTCTGGCCTCGAGGTGAGTTGACGGGCCTATTCAGAAGGGACTTACTTCTGGTCCATGTGCCATCTTGAGCGCCTACATTGATATTCATATATTTAAATGGATGGTAATATTGGTTCACTCTACAGTCAACTCTCGATTAACCGGGCTAGTGCCGGGGATAATAAACAAGAATCATATATATATATTGCCAAAATTCAAAACCACTTACTGTTTCTTTCCACAGCAAGTTGGAAAGACAGTGGATAGAACGAAATAGATCAAACTAATTATTTCTCTGGTTATAACGACACAAGGCATTAAGCGATGTTTGAAACCATGCGGATACCACACAACTTTACACAGTGTGGAGAAAAACATACACATTCAACGTAACTACACACAGAAAAATATTCCTGACTTGAAACACTTTTTTTTATATTTGATTCTTGGTCATGAAGTTTCGTCAAATTATGTACTTTTTGCAAGGCCTTTTGCAAAGAAAATACTCTCAATGTTTTTATCGCGACGTTTCGNTCTCTTTATTGGGAACTTTGTCACACTGATTAAAGCAATGTTAAAACTTAAACACATAAAAAGTTGCAAAAAGTTGATGACATGTCAAGGTGATCTGGCGCTATTGCAAATTCGACTAAAAATGTCCACCATGAAAAGATGGTCAAAAACGATAGAAGATAAAATCCAATCTTAGGCAACTGAAATGTCATGACCAGGGATCATACAAACGAAAGTAGACAGAAATCCTTTTAGGAGTTCAGATGCTAGTACAAATTTGGCCAAAATGTTTCACCTAAACAAAATGGTAAACACATTAGGTTACATTATCTAAAAAATTGTCGACACATTACAATATATAATACATACAGTATTATGATACTTCACGTTAACTAGGGTGGAAAATGGTAACAATCAACCAAAAGTTGCTAATTTAAAAAACTTAAATACAATTTTAGAAAATCTACAGTTGTCGACATCTTGCAGTACGCCTTATTATCTTTGGACAAAACCGGCCGAAGAGCTTAGGCACTTAGCCTATATAAGACTGTAGACAAACAGGCATGAACTCTCCACATAAGGCTTTTTTTTTCTTTAGGTAGAATCAACGAAAGCTTACCATTGTTTTAGATTGTTGTTCATGCACATCAAACGTACAGTCCCTTGCCAAGCCTAGTTTTTCCTTATACTTGCATGCTCATTAATTTCCTGCCGATCGTAGATCAGGTGGCTAGTCAGTTAACTCACGCACCAAAGTCGAATGTTCGACACCTACGCAGAGTTGGCTGATGTGAATGTCCTGTGTCAATGTGACTAGTCTCCTTTAACTATATACATAGAGTACGTACTGTTCTTCGAATTAAAATGATCCTTATAGTGTCGATACGACATAAAACTATATATTACTTGAAAGGTCAGTATCATAGCCTATATGTAGACCGCACGTTGCATAGTAATTATTAATAACTAAATAATGTAAATTGACTGTAAGATTTGTTTTAGGACTCAATTATCAGTCCATAACGTTTTTATAATAACATACCAGAAAAGTGTTATGATGAAATGTTTTGCATTGTTTGGGTTAAAAATCCTGTGTTTGTCTGAGAGGTGTCAGGTGTTTCAGATAGGGCCATCACCATCATCATCGTCATCATCTTTTTTGTGTTGTGTTGTGTTTCTCAGGTGAGCGAGTCGTTCACTCCTCCTCCATCCAGACCCTGCTCCTTTACCCCCCTNGGTCAGCAACATCAAAGTAGCCGCCAGGGCGGCATTCTTTGAGCCGGAAAAGAAGTGTTTCTCTCTCTCTCACACTCTCCGTATTCGGCCAGCCCTAGGGGTGGGTGGTCATGGCTGCGAGTGAAGTTAAGTCAATTCAATTCAATTCAAGTCCGTCAGTTCGTTAGGCAGGCAGGCAGAAACGACTGTAGAAGCGAAGCAGCCAGACAAGTCAGAGACTTTACGGAGCGAAGAAAGTCGTAATATTTCAAGGCTTTCAGGGCTCCATCTACGTGATGGCTGGGACATGTGGTGGACACAGGCGAACTGCATGCCACCATTTCACGCCGCAATGCTCACGTATCGTGTTACACTCGCACCGACTTTTACACCCCTTACCCTCGTATCTAATGAATTCTTCCCTGGAG
Source organism: Machilis hrabei (assembly GCA_003456935.1). Classification (NCBI taxonomy): domain Eukaryota; kingdom Metazoa; phylum Arthropoda; class Insecta; order Archaeognatha; family Machilidae; genus Machilis; species Machilis hrabei. The sequence goes on along the minus strand of KZ870275.1, from coordinate 51,231 downwards.
AAGGGGGCGGACAAACTCACAAACAGGGCGGGCTAGTACTGTTGGCGGAAAATTGGCACGGGGACCTCACAAGTCGCGCTAATCAGCCCCGTCCACGTGGGGACGTAAGATTTACGGCAGCGCAATGAGCTCCAGATGTGGTTGTTTCAAACGATCTCTTCTACCGTTCCACCTGGATTTAGTCCAACTCTTTTTCGGCNAATTCTTCTTCTTCTCTACATTCCGTCAACATCTCACTTTGTTTTATACATATTATATACTCATCGTTTTCCTCTCACTTTCTTCTTCATCTTCCGAACTTTGTCTTCTTTGCTGTAATATTTTGAAATCTGAAACGGTGTACTGAAATGCTCGCTTTTTTTTTGTGTGTGTAGACAAATATGTCAACACAATGCTGCAAAAGGTGTTGCATTTTAACTGAACATTTTTGTTTTGCCTGAGAATTAAACCCAAACCTGGTTTATGGACATAGGCAACTGATATCTACTTCTTGTATGGTGAAGATCTTGAAACAAGTAAAGNTCTATCTTCATTGCATCATAGTCGTAGTGTCGCATACAAACACCCCATTAGTTCAGGATAAAATGGCGAATTTTACTGGTNCAGAGTTGGCCGGATACCATGGACATCTTATTCCTCCAAATTTGCTCCGTTACGCTTTTTACTGTGGAGATTTGTTAAAGTTTTAGCCGCAGATGTTGATGATCGATGTGCAAAAATTACAGGTGCAGTTGGAGAAGTCATGCCAGACACGTCACGTTTACTCTGGAAAGAAATTCGTTCTACTTAGGTGGAATACCAGTAGTGTAAAATTTGGAAATAACATCGAAATGTTGTAGCTGTGACTTCTCAGACAAAACTTAATGTGTTCACCTATTGCATTATGCTTTCAAATGTTACATACCTCCTTTCAAAGTCCTTTTTACCCTTACCAAATTCGTGCCCCAGACCTCAAGTATCGTTTCCTTGTGAAAAATTTACTCGTAAGTGTAATGTATTTTTTTCTTTGGAATACTTTTTATTTTGTGAAGTTAAGGCCATGATACCCAAGTATTTTTCTAATACATTGCAATTTGAAAACGAAATGTTATCACGTGGTTTCTATGAATTACTTTTTTTTTTCGAAGGGTAACACATTGTGAGGTTACTTTATGCGAAAAGGAAGAGTCGGGTGAAAAATACGATCTTCCATTTTCAACTTTAAAATCAACAAGGAAACTACTTCTGAAGTGTCAGATTTAATTTTTATCATGAGTTTATGGTCCCAAGTTTCTGAAATCTTAGGTATAATGGACGCTTTAGGATGATTGAATTTTCCCCATCACTCGATACATAGGGCCTACCTGATGGAATATTTTACACTAATTAATAGTACCTCAATTTTAACTTCCCGGAAGACGACTTCTATCATACCTTAATGTAGGGTGCTACACAGGCGTACTCATAGACTAAACGTTTATCCTTAGGGCTAGGAATCAGTTCCGGAGTTTGAATCCATGACCCTTATTATGTTGCAGGAATACTCAAACCAAAGGCACGGTCTAGATAATAATAATAATATAATAAATAAATAATATAATATTTTAATATAATTTCACTTTCTCTCTTGTTTCACTTTTCTCCAGCTTCCCTAGATGCTGACTAATAAACCGTATTAAGCTTATGGTCTGGAAAACAAATTTACATGAATTGCAGATCCACAACTCCAACCTCTACTGCAGAATCTGCGACTAAAAAAAAGTTTTTAATTTATTTATTTTTACTTTAAGCGATCTCCTAATATTCTGGAATGAGTTATAGCTGATTCTGAAAACGCTATTACATGTAGCTTCAGACGGGCAGACAGGTAATTTGTCGTTTATCGAATCCTAATGGGATCGATTTACTGATTTGAGGGTCTCTTCAATTTGAAGTCAGTCAGCATAATCACTATTGTGGAAAGTATAAACAAAATAAGTGTTGGGAAATTGGACACACTAAGTTTGAATTTACTAAACATATTTTGCGTCGGATATCAGAATCCCGTTATTAAAAAAAATCCTGAATCGTATGTTAGATCACAAGTAGTCTAATTAATGAACTCTAAATTGAATTTGAAGTCAAAATCCTGGTTATAAATATATTTAATGCAAACCTTGATCACACAAGAAAGCGAAGAATAACAAAATGTCTACACAGCTCCAGACACACTTCATCCTCTGAGAAAACCAACAGTGCTGTGGTAAATCGCCAACATGAGATAGGAAATTGGTTCTCGAAATTCTGAGATCGTTCCTCGCCGAATGTATACAGTTTCACAATACATATATATATTTTTTTATTTTTTAAATTATATAGTTCTGACAAATATGGCTCTGGCCATTTGAAAATTGCACACCCTACGGCTGCTCACAGTGGTCGATAATACCACCCCATTCGAGATTAATGAGTGATCATAGGCCTTTTATAAAATGTTGGTTAGTTATTTTATGGTCCCACGCTTCTGATCTAATGGAGACCCTCTGCGTCGTAACGACGCTTCAGGAGTATGGAATGTTGCCATTCACTCGACACATAGCCGATGGTGGGTTCTTTTATATCGGACACTTATCGATGGGACCCCACTTTTAACGTCTCTGCCGGAAGACGCCTACGATCATACCTTATTGTGGAGTGCTTCACAGGCAGACACGTAGGATAACCCTTTATACTAGAGGTTACGAGTTATCCCCGGGATTTGAACCCGGGACCTCCCTATCAGGAGGCAAGCACTCTACGATTAAACCAACCTTTCGGTTTTATAAAATATTCTGACATCGTTAACCACAGAGAAAATAATAATAAAGGGAAATGTTACAAAGGCTTTAGCTCAAGAGTATATTGCACATCAGTTCAGAGGAAACAATCAAAGGAACCTTGATGTTTAAGACTTCAAAAAACATAAATGGTACACTTATCTTTCTCCGATGAAAAAGANNAGATTGGCAATGTCTAAAATAATGAAGTTCTCAACCAATAAGAGAAGTTCTTGAATTCGGTTGACCAACAAAGCGTTGGCTCGATGTCGATGACCATTCCTTCATCTCTTCTCTGTGTTGATGACCCATATCTCAGGTAGACTTTCCAATCCCAACTGATCCCAAAATTTGAAACCTGGTTCTAGATCTGGAGCCATCTCCCATCAACGTTGAATGACATCCAGAGTCTTCACTGTAGCCGCCGACCAAATGCTATGAAACACCACAAATCAGTCCATTCCACAGCAACGCCATAATTGACGACCATCCTGTAGCTCAAACGCCTTTTCTATCGGAAACCACAAATTTCCAGGTAAATCAGCAGGTTTGTCTTAATTGGGCAGACACGTTGTATACTGTAAGAGAACGAACAGAAACAGCGGCAGNACTTGGTTTTATCATACATTCACAACGACCACCCAAACTTCTGTGTTCTTCCAAATATTAAATGTCACGGAAAAGTCAAAATAGGTTTAGCATTATTCTGAGAGCTGATGTAAAATGTCGCAACGTAAGGCCAAAAGCTCTTACGGTAAAGTCAAAATTGAAATGCACAAAACGATTACGTACCAGGTGCTGACCCTAAACATCACCGTGAAGCGGCTTAGATACTCAAACAAGCAGATAAATTAACATTGCAATAATTTGGGTTTGGTCGCGTCTGCCAGAAGGGTTGCCGTAAAAACAGGATACAAAGTAAAATCTAATTGAAAAAAAAATTTCCAACNTTCACATTATTTCACAGTATAATCAGATACAGCAATTTAAGAATTGAACATTCTCACTAAACATTTTCATCATAGTTCCTTCATCTTGGCAATTACAATTTAAAAAAAATTATGACTATAACGTGCACGCATCTGACGAAGATAACTTTTTTTTACTCAAAACGTAATGCTTTACTCTGTCATACATAATCAATTAATATTTTCACTAGTACTTAGTTCTGAAAATGTAAAATTTTTAACACAAATATCAGTTATTTTCTTAACTGCTTGACAGAAATTAGCTCTCTTTCTGTNAACGCAAAGACAAATAAAACTTGTGTAGAGTTTATGTTGATGTGTTTGTCCGCGACCTTATATCAGAGGNCCTAAACGCTTTGAAAATTGTAATGAAACTTCGTGCAAGCCCTTATGTCTAAATCATGTTTCCCTAAAAATTTTTGAGTATCTAACCAAAATGCTATTTTTTCAACTAATACATTTTAATAGCACCGAGCCCTCTGATACTTTGTTTCAAAACACCTCTTATTGGTTTCGTAGATAATGCATTCACCTCCTGGTGACTTCTTAATGCGATTAATGAGGGTTGTCATGCGAATTCGGTTGTGATGAGGAAGTAAAATATTATGGTTGAAGGTTGTAGATGTCACTGACTAAAAACACTACTACCGCGTTATACGTAATATTACTCCACCTCAGTGATAAAATAGGGACGCCGCACTACCACAGCAATGTTTCCAAATAATAAGATATGGCCTTCTGAAAAGTTTTTTTTACTTGAGGATGAAAGCTTTTGTGCGAGAGATAAATAACATGATGTTTTTAATATGATTCTAATGAAGCAAAATGTACACATCTTGATTCTTTTAGTGTCCAAANGTAACAGTTTCNCACTCAGTTTTATGGTGTACTTGACAGTAAATTACGAAATTACGTGATAAAATGTATACATATTCATGAAAATCAAGTCTTATATAAGTTCTTTAAACAAGTGGAATTTTACCTTTAATTTTTTCTGTTCTTAATCCCAGACCTTTCAAAGTTACTAAATAATTGTCTGTTTGGTGATTAGACGGTGGTAGCTTTTGAGGAGCAGTGATGGTGACCGGCATATTCTTTACTGGGAAGTTTTCTTCCAGTGTTGTGGTCTAATCGCCACGCTACACAGTTTCTTCATATTAAAGTTCATTATAAATAATGGAGCTCCACATGTTTACAGGATTATAGAGCAATTTATGTACGGAGACACCATCTTTAAAAATTCCGTATAATTGTTACCAAAAATAATCAATATTTTATGTCAATGACCCAGGAGAGGTGTGTACACCAAAACTAAGTATATCTTGAATAAAAAATGACATCACTGGTCGTGCTACCGAGGTTGTCAAACGTGTTATGGGTTACTTTGTAAACACAGTGAAGTTCATGATAATGTGCACCCTTTTTTCTGCTGAAGGGCATTATCTTTATGAATAGTTCGGTAGCCAACGGTTGACAACCTGGATCATAACTAGTGATGCAACATTCTTGCAGTAAAATTAACATTCTTTTTTACATTTACCAAGACGAAATGGGCACAAAAACTGTATCCACAATAGGTCATGGAATTCTATCTAATTCTTCACATTAGATTCAACAAGACCTCACACGATGCCAAAGAAACAATATATATATATAATTAGTTTCTGTATACATTTTGTTACGTTTTGACACCTGAGTCCTAATTTATATTAGTGTTATTGCCCGTGGTTTGTAGGATTGTAGCAGTTATACATAAATTGTTCTCTGGACTGTTAAAACGATTGGTTAATGAGAAATCCAGAGGAGAAAGGAGAGATCTTTAATGTATTGGATTCGGGATATGTACCAACAGGTGTGAACGGGAAGATGAAGGCCAAACGACCCTTTTACACCTTTCATCCTCTTCCTGTCGCTCTTCCCCCTCTAATCCAATTACCTGCAGGGGGCACTGCTACTGGAACTCGCCCCAGTGTTGTTGTCTGATAGCCGTTGGCAGACGTAGAGAGAGTAGTAATTCCGGTCCATGCCAAAAAGTCAAACGCGTCGCAGTGTGGGACACGAAGAGAAATCTGGACAGCTGTGTCCTATAGGAGAGTGAAAAAAATCGTTCTAATTTGTTTACAGTAACATCAGCAAACGTTTGTAGATGGACGTCGATGCTGCAATTGAATTTGTTTGTGGGAGGAGGGAACACATTCCAATTTTCCAGCACGAATCATTTTTTCCGGTCAATCTCCGCTTGGTCGGTGAGCTAGCAGTTTCCGCGCTGAATGGCTACGCCGTGGGAACGCCAGCTTCCTGAGACACTTTTTTTTTTATATTGCTGATGAATGGGCCGCAAGAATTCCTCAACCATTGTTGGCGATGTAATGAGTCTTTTTCTGATTGGAGAGCACCTGTCCGCGGCCCGGGAGGTCTTTTCCCATCAGCTCCCCGCGGACTGCGGTTGTCCTTCAGCTGCTGGACATCATGTGCACCTCGAAGCGACCTTCAGTACACCGGACATTCTGTGTACAACCAACCTCCTTCATAGTATCTCTTCTTTACGCATTGTTACAAGAAGTACTTTTGTCTTACACCTTCACATTATTTGGTGCTCCGTTGTAATCTAGCGACAATCCTAAGTCTTCGAGGCTTTTGACAAGAAGTGAATGAGTATTGTTCTCTATTCCAAATTCGGGTCGTTTCTTAGAAATAGTAGTTGCCACATTCAGTACACAACTATATGCTTCATGCTGTTGTAAACGTTTCAACTACACTTCAGTTAAACACTGAACTTAAGTAGTATCAACAACAAGAAATCTAATACGTTTAAGTTAACAGAGATCCGCAACACAGGTCCATGAACTTTAGTATTTAATAGGTATTTAGTTCCAGTTTTTTTTAATTTAAGTTCTTTATTGTGCTTTATTAGTTTCTGCTTCCATACCTGAACAGTAAAAACGATGTATCACTGGATTCATAAATGATACGTTAATTCGCAGTTCAGCATGGCTGTTCAATCACCTCAGAATCGAGAAGGTAGGGGGTATGAAGGAATACCCCAAGTGGTGGTAGAATAGGAGGACAATTGTATGGGCATTACTGCTTTAACATCTACTCAAAGAATTGTACCACTTAAATGTGTATGTGTAATTCTTAGGTACCTAGTCCTACTAAAATTACTCTCGCCATTTAAAGATGAAATAGGCCCCTACAATTGCAGAAAATAGCAACATTTACACGATATTCACCAGTAAATCATAGATTTGCAATTCTTCCTATTCTAACTTTTTAAGATAAAATCACTAAATGATAATATTCACTTCTCATACTTCGAGCGAAAACTTCTTTAAGACATCTAATTCCATTACAAAGTGTCTGTTTGTACAGTTACGACTGGTAAGTGCTAATGATAATGGAACAAACAATGTATAATATAGCAATATAATTCAAGGAGAAATGCGTTACAAGTCATACTTTATAATTTAGGGTACAAATGCACGTGAACCGGATGATATTGACAGTNNAACACCTCAGACATTAATTTCTATTTCTACGTATGCATTATCACCAGCGTCCAATGTACAGTAATACAGTAATGGCCGATCTACAGTGGGTCACCAGTCGAAGTTGGCAGGCGCAATAACCGGCACCAAGCATTCAACTTCCGGTCGGTGAGCGTTCGCAAGAGCAATCGCCAAGTAGAATCTATGAAGTTCATCTCCCATCTTTCNGCAACGCTTTCCGATTCCACTGGGGTAGTCACCCAANCAGCGATCGGTAATAACAAGAGAGCAACGAAAGCGAAAGTGNGAACGCAGGATCTGACGACAGCTGCCATNCTTCCAAACGGCGATTTACAAACCATGAACAATGGACGATGAAATGTTAGTTGCAGTTGTGAAGTGATCAAGTAAGCCCAGACTATTAGAGTGTTAACTGAAGAAATAAATGGTTGGGAAAACTGATGAGTTATAAATCACTACTGTTTTGTGTAGAGCACTTTTTCTGATTGGCTAAATTGTTACGAGTCACGACTCCATTGTAGAATGCTATTTTTGGTGTGTGTGAAGACTGGCGACTCCTGCTTTCTGCCACGCTCGCCGACTGGCTAACCACTGTAGAACGGGCATAACACCTCGTTAAACAGAACACCAATAGATTTTACAGAAATAGAATTAAACTTAGATATGCTTTTCTTATTTTATCGTTTTTTTCTATTGATTCAATACTTTCCTATCAACATTGTTTTGCAATTTGGAGATACTTTTTTTAGTCCAAAAAATATTTTCCCTAGTGAAATATTAGGGAAGCTTAGAAACTTGCAGTACTAATTTTTTATACCTGACATTTTGTTTGTAAGGCATACATTTTGTATCCGTTTTTAATTTAACTAAAAATGGAAGTGTTTCCTAAATATTACGTACAGGCAAAGTAAATAAGTCTGAGACTAAGGAAAATACTATGGATGACAAAAGTCTCTTTTGGGGGATAAATCTTAACACCACACGTTACTGAAATATTAGTTGTTTTTTGCATTTATCAGCGTCACTTAACATTTTTAATTTTACACCAGCTGACATATTTAGTCCACAGTAAATCACATTTTTATGTAGACTATCTTTAAAAAGTTGACACGTATACAAAATAATTTATTTTAATTACTTTGTAATACGAACGCTCTTTAACTGATTAACAATGTTTTTGATCTTTTGGAACCACATCCACTGCAAAACTGATTCATATTATGTCTAACGGGAGCGTAAATTTTGCAACAAAATAATAATTCGTAATGAAGTTCCGTGACTGAAGAGCTACTTTAGGATTTAGGATTTAGGATTTAGGATTTGCATTCCAAATTATCACAATTCGGTGACTACATTTATCTCCAGACAGAAAACGAAGATGTGAGCATGTAGAATGTTGTGGGTTCACAGAAAAGCGTTTATTAAAATTGTAGTCTCCTTTCACGAGTGTAAGAAAACCCTTGGGAGCAATAAATATCCTCTTGCTAATTAACCGATAAAATAGGACAATGTAAAAATCAGTGAAAAAACATGTGACACAAAAAGGAACACCTGGTGTTCGGACAAAATGATTGCATGTAACTTTTGTATTGTGCTTTAAAAACAGTTCGTACTACAACTTAACTAAACTTCGGGTTAAGGAATCGTCTTTTAATGGAAACTCCAATACTTAAGACTGGGTAACTAAAAATCTTAGTAATTTTCGAGTGGTAAGTATTAATCGAGTTCGGTTTAACGAGAGTTTAGTTTTTACAACTATAGACAAATAATTGTTCATATGTAGGCTATCCAAATGATGCACTGGAAGCCCAGAATAATTACAAAAATATTTTGATTGCAATTGACGTTATTATAGGTATGACAGGGTTAAAATTTAATTTTACCCAAATTATCTAATTAACCTAAGTGTTTTTAAATGAAAGGTGTTTCAATTTTACTGAGAAAATTGTCTCCGTTAGCGGGGATCGAATCCAGGACCTGTGGAACCTACTCTCCAGCTCATGTTAGCGATCTTATCACGCCTTAGACCTCTCGGCCGTCTCAGCCAGACAAAATTCTGACCTCGACTACCGGTATCTAAGGACGCTGCCAACATGAACTTGGTCTCTGAGGCTTGACACTTATAGCTTATCTAGGTATTGAAGTAAAAGATTTGTTATTAACTTTGATTAGATGGTATTGAAATATATTTCTGCCTTTTTGGCAAGTATTAAATTGAAATTACTTTCTCAGATAATTATTTAAATGAAAGGTGTTTCAATTTTACTGAGAAAATTTGTCTCCCTCAGCGGGGATCTAACCCAGGATCTATGCAACCTACTCTCCAGCTCATGTAAGCTATATTCTCGTATATTAGACCTCTCGGCCGTCTCAGTCAGACCTTGACTACCTGTATCTAAGGATGCTGCTTTTGGTTTGTTTTTATGCCTGAATATGTATGGGAAAATTAGTATATTTGCTGGCGAATTTCCTAATATTATGTTTCAATTTTTTTAAATGTATTTTCAATATTTTAGTATTGTTGGAGTTCATCATAGTTTGTCACGCTTTTGTTAATAAGTTTTATATGAGAGAAACAGACTTTTGTACTATCTTTCCTTAAGAATATATTTAGCGTTAATACATATTTTTCTTCTGACGGTTCTGTGGCACTTAGCCAACACATACATTAAGATAAAATAATTATTTCACATGATTAATTAATTAAAATTTAACGATTCGAGAAACTTAAAAATAATTTTATTAAGATCTTTGAACATTTAAAACAAGTGAAATAAATGCGAACAAGTTTCAATTTTTGATGTTACAACTAAAAAAGTGAATTCTAAGACCACATCATTAAACTGAGAAACAAAGTTGGCAAGTAATAAGGATGTACAGTACAATTGTGTAAATATTTATCATATAATTATATTTAAATTGTATGCGTACATAAATGAGTTGAAGGAACATATGTTTAAGAACTACAAATGCTAAATCATAGTAAATAACCTATTATATAGAAATATATTAACTCTTTTTTATTTTGGTACAATAAGTAGTTGATATGTATTAGTATAGGCTGTTAAGACTTATTTATAATTTCATAATAATAGTCTGAGATAAGCATTACTTCACGAATTTTGTTAATTAATTCATTATCTTTAAAATGTTAGTTCTTTTTTTATTTTGAGGGTAATCCAAAATTTTGGTATTACATTAAACGTCTTCACTCAATCCACTGCGTACTGCTTAGTAATTTTAATGGCGTACTGACACCATTTTAACAACACCGTAAAATGAATTCGAAACTATAAATAAAATATTAAAACACATTATGTCAATATTACACCAAACACCCACAAAACCCAAAAGAAGTGTTATTATTTCCCTCTTCGAATAAGCTATTATCGTAACATAAAACAGAAAGGGTAAATAAAATAAAGAGATCATACAAATGAAAAATATGAAAAAATCTGGATCAAATAATTAAAAAAACAAAGATAAAATATAACAAATATATCCAGTTCTATCTAACCGAACAAATAAACACCGCTATTATTCAATAAACCAATTTAAAATAAAACTATCTAAACTAAAGATTCACTCAAAAACCATTCGATAAAACAAATTAATATGTAAGAATAACTGTTGCACAAACGTATGTTTTGAACAATTTGTTGTACAGATGCAATACGTACTAAAAAAACGTATTTATCAATACATGAACGCGGTTAAGAATATCTAAGTAGATTACAGCACTTGTACAGTTGAACACGTTTTATGTTAAAACGGCCAACGTTGATTAGGACATACCAAAATCTTGGATTACAATCAAAATAGGCTACATCAAAACGATTGTTCAAAGAACTTTTAGCTATTTAAGGCGGAATTTGAATATTTGTTAATTGAGTGCGCCCCTCTTTTTGTCGTTTCACTTCCTATTTCTGTCAGAAGCGAGGACTTTAGTTCACGTAGTTCACAAAGCTACCAAAGTTGTGTTTATAAGTTGAGAGAGAGAATCCCAATTTTTTTTAATATATTAGTTTTGTAAATGTGTAAAAGATGCGTTTCGTAGAGACAAATGTTGTAAACTAAATAAATATTGATACGGCATTAAATATTTGATTTAAATAAAATGGAAAAACGAATACTGAATATAATAAGACTAATAATGATAAAATAACATCGTTAAACCACGGATAACAGATAAAACTGATTAAGTATATAAAAGAGATACCAGTAAATATATCTTAATACATTAACATGATGCCAGATTAAAAGCCTAGTATATATAGAGGACTAATGAATAATTAACAGATAATAGGAATTGTAAAACAAATTTCACAAAACAGGACATTACCAATTGATATCAGATATCGACAATATTATCTACTCGGTGGCTGAAATATCAACACACTGATACAATAGGATTTTGACACTGGTTCATAATTACAATAAAATAAAAAAAAAACTTATTGTTTTCAAATAAAGTTTTGCTTATTTATATTTTACTATATTATATATATAAGTTATTACGACCGAATAACAAAATCTACCCTATCAATGTGAAAAAGGCCAATAACAATCAATTTCAAATATTAATACACTACTATATTGATAAATCGCGTCATAATTCTTCCCTAGACTACGACAAAATTGCATCTAAAAATCCTAAGACCAGCAATAAACATACTAAATTTGAGTTTAGAAACACGGCAAAATGTAATAGTATTCAGCATTTCCAATTCTCCTTTACACTAAGTTATTGTTTTAATTCATTAATGTATTCAGGGTCTTGATGGTCGTGTGATGTAATTTGTATTGCCTTTCTCTATAAGGGGACGCGGCATTAATCTGGAGCACTGAAGACATAACATTTTTTTAGTTTTTGAATATATGCCTATCTATGTTTTGAGAGACAGGGTTTTAATGTTCTCATGGTCTGGTATTCTCAGGGTGACCTGATCTCTAGTCAAACAGGTTGACTACACAATTGATAATACATGTGTTTCCTATGTATTACATCAACCAGATGATATGGTCTTTCCCTTATAAAAGACACAACATTGAGCCTCATTATATTGATAACAGTGTTGGTTCCATTCCTTAATGATTGATGTCAACATCACACGACTATGGTGCCAAATGTTTGAGAAATCATGAGAAACGTCTAGTGGTCAAATAATTCTGAGTCAGACCACTTGGGTCGCCTCCCTCTTTAGACGAGTTGTGCACTGTTGTCTNTATGTAAGTAGTGTTGTATATATGCTTATACTTTCTCTGTAACTTCTGGTCTTAATTAATAAATACATAAAAAAGAGTGATATTTAAATATCGTAATTCTTACTTTACCTCTCCGTAATTGAATTTGTACTTCAAGAAATATATTTTCAAAATGACTAATTTTAAAGATTTTAGGTGGTATTAAAGTCTCTCTAACTTAAAGCTTCCTATCTACTCCTGAAAAGTGATAGAGTTGTTTTACGTGCTAATCAAATAACCTGATTATAAACCTTTTGTTTCTAAACTTACTTGCTGCANTTGCATTAATTACATCTTATTAACTTGGTTGTGGCAGTGCACTAGTGACATGTTGTAATAGTTACGTATACCAAAAATGATACTAACAGTTATTGACCAATTTTATTACTATCCCATTTATAATAAAATGAGTTGTATGTAAATAAAAAGAGGTATTATTTCCGTTTTAGAATAAGAAATACATAAACTACCCTGAAAACCACCTGGCTTTAGATAAGTCTTAAAACTCCTCATGCCATTTTAGCATTGACCGACAAAACATGAAAAGCCATGGATGCTATGTTTGGGACCTAACTGAAACATTTGATACTGTACCACAGTTACATTAATTTTATAATTTGCATTACTTAGGGATTAGAAGTTAGATTTTAGATTGGTCCGTTCAGCAAGCATGGAAGCCAATGTTAAAAAATAAGCTATAGTAAATTAAAAGCAACAGTGCTAAGTCCAGGTATCTTCTTAGTTCTCATTAATGATGTATGCACTATTGATATAAAGGTAAAATAGCTTTATGTAGGACTACAATGAATTTTTTATTTGAACAACTCATACAGAGTAGCTTATAAAACATCATCAAACGGATAAAATAGTAACAAATTGTTAAACATTAATATAAGAAAATTGGTTTTATTTTTGTAAGTAAACTCACAAGGGGAGGTCATCGGGGATATTGGGACTCTCTGCTGAAAATAAAAATACAGTGTTCGAGCGTTACATTGGTTATCCCAAAATTAAGTATTCAAAATTGAGCCCGAATGGCTCCGACACACCGCGGCGAGCCAGATGGCATATTAACCGTACGTTTAGAACGAGGTAATATGAGAAGTGGTGGCCCGTTGGTAAGGCGGCTGGTTCCTACGCGGGGTTCCGTGCACATTTGTTTATGTTTTTTCACCGAAGTAATAAATGACCTCGCCTCCTGATCGGGAGGTCCCGGGTTCAAACCCCAGGGCCGGCTCCTAGCCCTGGGTAAAAA